>BPLR01019926.1:0-90324 GCA_021605095.1 Caerostris extrusa
GGCTCTTTGGATATGAAGCTGCGGCTCTTTTAATTCCATACGCAAATATTATTTATTTTTTCAAAAAAAAAAAACATTTAAAAATCGTTCTGAATCGATTAACGAGGATTAGAGCACCGATTCTATCTATCAGCCACTTGTACTCGCTTTTCACCGCACCCCTCCCCGTGACACGCGTCGTCACTGTCGTCAGTCTGTCCAAGCTCTCGAATGACGTCGTCGTCGGATGTTTCTACGTAGGTTTTAATTCGAATTTGGCTTCTTTGCGGCGCCACTAGAAATTGCAAAAAAAAAAAAAAAAAAAAAAGGCAAACCATTCACAGATGGTGAGTAGGGATTGCAACATCGGACCAAAAAGTTCAATACCGGTATTCGGTATTTTTAGATATTAATACCGGTTTTAATACAGCTTGGTAAAAATTTTAGAAAATGGCCAGTTATATTAGAGAATGTAAATATCACAAAAAAAATTTGTAACTTATAAACTATGACAGTATATAAAAGAATCGCAAAAAAATAACATCTTATTTATTTAAATCATGAAAGAGTATTAAATATCACTATTATCACTATTACAAATTTTGAAGCTGGGATCTTAAAAACATAATGCATCAATTGTACTATCATTAAACCTGGAATGTAATTTTTGTGCAAAAATTACCACCAGCTGTTGAAAACGCTCTTTCAGTATCTACGCTAGTGGGTGGAACTGTTAGCAATGCGCGATAAACTTTTTCAAGTATTTACCTCTAAATCCCTCATTTTCAAATAAATCTATTTCTCGTCGGATTATTTTGGATATAGTTGATTTCTGTATTGTATTTTGTTTTTGAAAATTTTTAGTTACCGCCAATTCTAATTTATTTATGAGTATCTATAATAAATCCGAAAAATATTTTGAACTCTAAAGTATGATATGCAAATATAATGTGAATAACAAACTTACCAATTTAAAAACTATCGAAATATTACACACTTTCTTCACAACTACAACCTTGTTTTTCACAGATTAGAATTCCTAGTTTTTCAGATAAGAATTCTGAATAAATCACAGATAAGAATTCTTTCACAGTTAAAATTTTCTAAATTTCTAATAAATACCGAAAAAACGGTATTTAAACTTGTGAATGCCGCTATTACAAAATTGTACAAATGGCTCAAAATACCGCTATTCTGTATCCCCGGTATTGCAATTGCATAATCACCTAATGGTGAGTATGTCAAAAGATTGCTTCATACGTGCATCTGAAGAACTGTTTCGTGATTTCAAAAGCAAACCAAAAATCTTGAAAAAAAAAATCAGATTTTCCACTATCAGCTAAAACAATTACAAGATAGAATAGCTAAAATGTCTTCAAAAATGTAACATATTTGTAGGTGGAAGATATTCAACTTTCTTATCTGGCTACATATAGATGAGTCTTGCGACATAAAAGACACAGCATAAGTTGCCCTTTTTGTCAAATATATGCTTTCTAAGGTCCAAGAAGAACTTCTAGGATTGCTACCGCTCTCGGGACGAACTAGAGGAAGATATAGCGAATGCCGTGCAAAAAATGCTTTGAAGACAATAAGATCGATTTAAATAAATCGTTTCAAAGCAACTGATGGAGTCAAGTATGACAAAGGGAAAAAAATAAAGCGGCAACAACGATTTTTCAGAGCAAAATAAACCATGAAATTCTTACACGTTTCACTGCATAATACACAAAAAAGAAGCGCTTTGTGCCCAAACATTTCCACCCCAAAATAGTCGAGGTCATGAATTTGGTAATCAAGATTGTTAACAACATCTTGTCAAAGCACTCTACCATCGTCAATTTAAAAAATTATTAAACGAAATGGAGACTCAGTATTCCGACCTCCTTCTTAACAATGAAGTGCGATGGCATTCCAAAGGTAAGGTGTTGAAACGTTTGCTTTGTGCCTGAATGAAATAAATACATTTCTAAATGAAAAAGGCATTAATCACCCTGAATTACAGAACGACAAATGGTTGCAAAAATTTTTACTTTATGGTGGATATCACAGCGAAATTAAATGAGCTGAATCTAAAACTGCAAGAAAGGAAACCCAACCTCTGTTTTTGGTACAAAGAATTGGTTTGTTTGAAGAAAAATTAATTCTTTTTGCAGAAGATATTCAGAGCGGTAAATTACTTCATTTTGAATTTCTAAAGCAATATCGCGATAAAACCAGTGCAACTGTTGGTGGGAGGTACTTCAGCACAGTTATAAAAAAATTAAAGATGAATTTGCTGACAGATTTGAGCAATTCAAAACCAACAAAACCACTCTAGCATTCATAGTAAATCTCTCTACACAAATAGTAACGAAATCCACATTGAGCCATTTGGAATTGATATTGGATCTCTAGAAATGCAATTGATCGATTTAAAAAGTAAAGCTTTGTGGAGTGGAAAATTTACAGAGTTGGAAAGCAAGTTGGAAGAGTTGGAGGTCAGAAAATGTATGTACGTAACGCAACAAAAATGGACAGCTTTAAAAGAAATGCCGCGAGTTGAGGCACTTATATTCGACGCATGGAATAGTCTTCCAGATTGCTACAGTGAGGTGAAGAAGTTGGCATTTGGAGTGCTGACTATCTGCGGATCGACATATTCGTGCGAGCAAGCGTTCTCTTGCATGAATATAATTAAAAAAGTAAAGTAAGAAGCCAACTAACAAATGAAAATTTAGAGTCGTGTTTGAAACTTAAAATAACAAGTTATGAGCCAAATTTATCCAAATTTTCTAAAACCATGCATAGCCAACGCTCCCATTGAATTTGTTTGCTCAAATGTATGTTATTGTTTTTTTTTATTTTAAGTACAAGTTACATTGTTTAGTAAAGTTTAAATTTTCTACTTGAATAACCATGCAAAGCCATCGCTCTCATTGAATTTGTTTGCTCAATTGTTTGTTATTGAAGTACAAGTTAGTGTTGTAAGTAAATGTTTAATTGTTTTAATTTTTTAATTAAATAATAAGTAATTATCTAATAATGCCATATATATATTATCTAATTTGTTGTGGAAAACACTACTTATATATGAACAAATAGATATTTTTCTTATGAATAAATAGATTAGTTTTTTTTTTGTCAAAAACTTTATTTATGCGAGTACTATTTATTGTTGGCAAGAAAAAATTTTGTGGCTCTTTAAAAACTTTGAAATTTTGTAAATTGTAATTTTGACTCTTCCGACTCAAAAGGTTGCCGACCCCTGCTTTAAGGGATTGCTGTCTTTGAATAACCAGCTTATGTATATTTTCCTCAATGGTGCGAAATTATTCTACACTGAAAAAAAAAATACTATCCTTTTTGCTTACTTTGGATATAGAAAAAAAAATTATAAAATCGATGTTTTAAAAATGCAATATCAAATTTTTAAATCCAATTTTCCAATTTAAATAATGTGTAAAATTTGATTTCAGTTCTTATAGAAAGACATTTATTAATGATCAATTTCGATAAGTGAAATTAATAGTATGAAAGGAAAGATTTAATCATAACTGTTTTTTTTACCAATTAATGTCGTTTAACTTTGAAACCTAACCTCTATTGAATTTTAATTACTCTAAGCATCAATAGCGAAATAAAATTACACTTACCAAAATTCACAATAATTTGAAATTTTTTACTTAAACAAAGCGTAATGTTTGAAGAGGATTTATCCATCAGACCTTTTGAAAAACTAGACATTAAACCATCTAGACTTTTGAACATTTTGCTGATTTACTAATGCAAATCAAGCTTCTAAAAACATCAACAAAATTTTCAACAAAAAAAAAAAAAAAATAATAAATTTTCAACAAGTTTATTGAACAACTTATTTAGCATTAAATTATTGTTGCAATTTATTTTATTCGAAGAAACTTTTCTAGACCTTCTAGACTTTTTGAAAAATTAGACATTAACCATCTAGACATCCGGAAATTTCGCTGATGTCTTAGCTAGATTTACTTGATTTACTAATGCAAATCAAGCTTCTAAGACATCAGCAAAATTTTCAACAATATAAGAGCTATAAAATTATTAATTTCCAACACTTCTGTAATTTTTTAAAATAAACATTTTTATTCAAAATTTTGGACATCAAGAATAATAAAAGTAAAAAGAAACCAAAGAAACAAACGAATTATTCAGTTTTAGTTACTATTTATTATAATTATTGAAAAAAGCAAACGCTTATTGAACAATTTATTTAGTATTGAATTATTGTTGCAATTTATTGTATTGGAAGATACTTTTCTAGACCATCTAGACTTTCTGAAAAACTAGTCATTAACCATCTCTACATCAGCAAAATTGTGAACAATATAAGAGCTATAAAATTATTAATTTCCACCTTTTTTGTAATTATTTTTAAAATACATTTTATTGCAAATTTGGATACAATAATAAAAGTAAAAAAACTAAAGAGAAATGAACGCATTATTCAATTTTAATAACTACTTATTATAAATATTAATCTTTAAAGCAAACGTTTATTGAACAACTTATTTAGTATTGAATCATTGTAGCAATTTATTGTATTGTAAAAGACCATTTAATATCGAATTATAACTAATATATGAAATAAAAACTTTTTGAATGTTAAGAGATTTTCTAAAGGAAGCATTTAAAATCTAGATTTACAATATACATTTAAAATCTACTTAACATGCGTTTTATTCTTTTTATTTTTCCACATGTCAATATTTCTTTTGAAATAATGGTTATCATTTCTTATAAATATTTGCAATGAATAGATTTCAATAAGAAAAAAAATGGAATATACGCTACCGAAATCTGTACAGATGGGAAAACCTTTGTGTGATTTAAAGACAATTTTCGTTATTCGTAAAAGAATATGCTAAAATTTAGAAACATTTTCTTTTGATGATAAAAACGAACACGTGTAATAAAGAAGGACTGGTATTAAAAAACAGAGCAATAAAATAACGTATTTCCATGAAATGTTTGCCGAATAGATTTTGAATAGCGTGACGTAAAATTGAGGGTATGCAAATTTCCGGTAAATCATGTGATTCCTTCCGACTACATCTTATCAGTAATACGCACGTTAAGTCGTTTAATGCAATTTTATTCCGTTTTAACGTTTCTTTTTATAGTAATTTAGAACTTCTTATGGTGCTCCATTTTTCGAAATTTGGATAATATAGCTGATAAAATAAATTCAGGTATCGATATTTTTAACCGCAAAAGTAACTACAGGAATTATTGGCATATCATTAAAGAGCAGCCGGTTGAAAACGTTTCTGAAAATGTTGATCTTAATGCAAGACGTATAGGATTTTTAACTAATAAAACATGCTCAATCTATAGCTCATAATAGATTAGTAGACTAGTTCAGTGCAATTAATACCATTTTACACTTAAAGCACTTGTCGAGGGCCTACTCCAAATTAATTTTTCAGACATAATTTTATGTATTAAAAGTATGTAAAAGTATAATCTGCATGACATTACCCTACTCCGTAGAAAAGAGATGATTAATATATCGAATTAATAATGCTTTTTAAACCTGAGGATGTTATTTTGATATCTTTTCAATCAAATTAACTCTTGCAAATTATATATATATATATATATATATATATAGAACACAATATATCAATACAAAAATCAAAGGAGAGCTGATAAGCAACGAGAAAGAAACATAACCATTTTCCACAACAAAATCTACAATAGTATTCGCTACAGAATAATTATCATGTGTCTCATAGAAAATTTTATAAGAAATTTGTAATAAAATTCTCAACACAAAAACCCTGAAGTGCCTTATTTATATATATGAGGTACTGTGTTTGTGTGTGTATTCTTTTTGTTGAATTTTAAATGTTCTACTAAATGTCAATTCTAATCAATGATTACATGCTTAAAAATTGATGTTATAATATTTTCCAGATTTAATTTAGATTTAAATCAATCTTTGAAATATTAAACATTGTTTAGTGCGCTACATAACAGATTTCCAATTTTCAATTCCATTGATAAATAGAATTAAATTATACATTAGACACCAGGAGGAAATTTCTATTAACCATATTTCCATTTCCTGCAGACAAATCTATTTTGTCAACATTGTCTTTCTGAACAGTCCAGACAATAAACATCTGTGTGAGTAAACCCAGACAGATCAAATAATGAACTAACAAACGTAAGCTGATAAGAAAAATATAAATTTGCGAAAGGAGGCATATTTATCCTTGTTATTTACGCAGTGTGGTGAATGATGATGTCACTTTCATTGTTTTTATTTTCATAAAGCAATATAAAACATTTAGCATCATCACGGAATGTTTGGCGTTATTATTATTACTGTAATAGATTGTAAGATAATAAGATAAAACAAATAATGATAAACTGTATTATCTGTAAGCTTTTCCAGAAAAATGTGAAAATAAAATTCAATTTTTGAAATAAAAATACAAATTCTCTTGCTTAGGATATCGTTGTCTTTTTAATTTTTTTTTTTTTTTTTGTCGATAGAGTAAAAATGGAAGTAAAATCTTGAAAACCAGTAATTAGAAAACAACAGAAAAAAACTTTTAACAAAGAAAAATAAGTAAAAAAGCTAAACAAGCTAAATAAAAATTAGTAAATTATAAAATAAAATTTCGCATCTGCAAATTGTACAGCATGCTACATCTGGTGACTCATTTATGCTTAAGGTTTCATTTATAAATATTGTTTTATTATTAAATAAATATTGTTTATTTATATTGTTTTTATCATAAATATGAATAAAAAACAATTTGTCTGCAATTATGAAGCTACAAAATAAAATGGAGAACATATATTCTTAATTTTCTGCTTGAGGCTCACAAAAGAAAGAAATTTTGCGTCATTTTTTAAAGCGTTGTTCAGTTTCATGCTGATATTTATTCTCTTATTAAAAAATTAAATTTCATTTTATTATTCGTAATTTTATAAAATTGTCAAATTATAACTTGGGTTACTTATTTTTTTATACATATGATTACTTTATTTTTATACGTATTTTAATACTGCTGTAAGTAAGAATTGCAGCACATGAGGGCCACAAATAATTAATTTTCTGCTTGAGGCTCACAAAAAGAAAAAAAAAATTGTGTATCATTTTTAAAGCTTTAAACTTTCAGTTTCATACTACTATTTGTTTTCTTATAAAAATTGAATTTTTTTTATAATTCATAATTTTATAAAATGGGCCGCTTTGGTCAAATTATAACTAGAGTGTCTTATTCAATTCCTTCTACTAGCTCACACTCTCCCTATATATATCTTGTTCAAATTTTCAATCGTTCATAAAATACTTTTTATTCATCCGCTCAAGTTCAAATACACTTTTTTTTTAACTTGTAGTGGATGACACTGGATGTTAATACAGTTTTTCAAATATTAATTCAGTAATTAAATTTAATTAATTAATTTTAGTTTTTTAGATTTAAGTTGGAAGATATCTAAAAATAGATGGCGCCAGATAGACTTAAAAAAAATGAATGAAAATTATTTATAAGGGATTTTCTGCAATCAGTGAGAAAAAAAGTAGGAATTGACTTTAAAATTTGTTTTTTATATTACTTGTTTTTTTTTTTTTTTTTTTTTTTTTTTTTTTTGATTACTTTATTCTTATATGCAAACTCATGTTTGTGAAAATTGCAACACCATGAAGGAATCGTCATAATTGAATGAAATTTAATACACAGTTGAGTGGTAGTGGTACAAATAAATGTTTAAATGTTCAAAGCAAACAAACAATAACAAGAGATCGGAATCAGTATTTTTGTGTAGCCACCACGCGCCGCAATAAGTGCTGCTGCACGACGTGGCATGGAGTCAAACAAATTTTGAATGTCTGCTTGAGGAAGAGCATTCCATATTGTTTGTATGCGCACCCAAAGTTCGTCTGCAGAAGCAACAGGACGAGGATCACGAGCGAGACGCCGACCAACGAAATCCCACACATGTTCAATCGGCGACATATCCGGGGAATACGCAGGCCAAGGAAGAAGCTGTACCTGCCGCGTTGCAAAGAAGGATTGAACAGTCCTAGCGATATGAGGGCGGGCATTGTCCTGTTGAAATACAGCGCCTGGCAAGCTTTGAAGGATGGGAACAGCTTGGGGCTGTAGAACTTCACTGATGTACCGATTGCTGTTCAGATTGCCCACAATTCTTAGCAATTGAGATCGTCCATGATATGCTATGACACCCCAGACCATAACTCCGGGTGTTCGTCCACTGTGGCGTTCGATAATGCACTCCGGAAGGTGGCGTTCACCGGCATAGCATCTGACACGAATGCGGCCATCATGATACCACAAATTAAAGCGGGATTCGTCAAAAAACACGACATGCTGCCAATCAGCACGCCAGTCTCTATGCTGAGCGGCCCATTGTGGCCGTAGGCACAAAAGAAACTTTATAGCATATTTAAAAATGGTAAACATTCAGTTTCATGCTGCTATTTGTTTCCTTATTAAAAAATTGAATTTCATTTTATTATTCGTAATTTTATAAAATGGTCAAATTATAACTTCAGTTACTTATTTTTTTTATAAACTTGATTATTTTATTTTTTATATGTTTTTTACGTACAGCTGTAAGTAACTTTTGCGGTACAAATTTTCAAATCAATAAAAAAGACTCAAGATGACTTAATTTTATGTGATTAATTAATTAGAACTGGACTGGATAAATTTTATAAATTTGGACTGGATAAATCAATTGAAATTATTTTTGAAATAGCATTTCAAAATGTAATCATTTAAGTAGGTAGATGAATGTAAAAAAAGAAATCAACTATTCTAAATTGAAAATCCAATTTACAGAAATATTTAATGTTCTTTCAGGACTAAAACTTTAGTTATCTCAGCACTTCACTTGAACATTACGGCTGCGAGTTCAGATAGTGCTAATGTAAATCACTCTCAAAGCTTAATGGGAACAGATTAATTCGATGTCGATAACCTTAACTAAGAGTAAAACTGAGCAAATGACACTTTCGTTTGTTTTTTCCTTCCACCTCTTTTCTGGAGAGGTCCTTCCCACTGAGTTAATGATTAAATGGCAAAAGTTAGATAAAGTTAAGAGCAATCTTCGGACAGGTAGATTGTAATGGTTAACTGACACGAGATCGCTATCTCATATCTCCTTTGTACTCTAGATCCTTTATGTTTCTCCTTACGTCGTTTAAGTGAGAAAAGTATAAGGTGGCTGCGAAAAGACGCTGGCGAAAAACAGCTTAAGAAGAAAGGCGAAAGGAGAAAAGAAGTTGGTACCTTTCAGTTTGAGAACAGAACTTGAAGTTGTTTACTCTCAGTTTGTGCTTATCTAGAAGAAGAGCAACGTGTGGATATTGAGAAGATTAAGAACAGCCTTTCTTCCAACAAATCCAGTGTCATGGTACTGGAAAGGAGAGTAAACAAACTATTTAAAAGATCATTTTGCGAGGTCAAATATTTCATTGAGGATAAGTTTCTGATTAGGTTTTTTTTTTCTTTCGTTAGAAATAAACAATTTTGTGTATTAAAAATGCGGATTTTGGTAATTTTTATTTATTTAATTTTGCATGGCCGTGTGGAAAAAAAATTAGCACATCTCTGAAGTTTGTACTGAATTTCTGAATGCATTTTATTTATGCCAATAAATCAAATCTGTTTCTCTTGGATGAGTATGCAAAGGAGTTTTTCTAGGAGGAACATCTTAATTTAGAAGGCTAGTTTTGGAAGAGTGGTAGTTTTGAAAATAGATTTAGTTTATTATGAGTAAAAGAAGTTGTTCTTGTAATTCATTCTTGTCGTAATTGTAATAAACACTCATATACAAACATGGAAATGTTTTTAAGAACTATATTCTAAAAGTTAAGAAAATTTTCAGACAATGTGATCACATCTATTCTAAGAATTTCATCTTCTTCATCTTTGACTTGAAAATCCTTATAAGATTTTATATATCTTGCAGTCTTTACGAAACTACTATTATTAAATTTTCTAATTTTAATTAAAGGATCTTATATATCATGCAATCTTTACGAAATTATTATAATTAGATATTCTAAATTTAAATAATTATCTATCTTTATAAGGAAATTATTTAAATTTATTAAAACATAAATTTCTCAATTATACAATATATTTTGACTTAATGTTAAATTAGCAATCAAATGTTTATTTCATGACGAGTGTAAGATGCCAAGTTATGTTACGAAAATTCTTAAAGGAAATTCAAAAGTTTATTCATTTATTCAGAGGGCATCAATCTATTGTTTAAACAAGATAATTAAAATCCTTAAGAAAAACATTTTATGTCAGCTATGATGTATAATATTTAATTAAAATTTTTAGGGTATTACTTTAAAATTTAAATTTTGTTCAATTTCTGATGAAGCTGTTTTACGATTGACATTAATTTTTCAAATTAATATGTTCTCTGATTTTATATGATTCAGATTAACAATCAGTTTTCCAATTTCATATTAACAAGTAGTATTCCAATTTCATATTAACAATCGGTCCGGTATTTCAATTTCATATTAACAATCGGTATTCCAATTTCATATTAAAAAATATTGTAGGCTTTTCCTCGTTACAAAATATTAACTATGACTTGTTAAAAAATTCGTGTTTCATGGAATCGTATTTTTCTTTCCTTAAATACTGCTTTATATTTTTTTTTTTTCCTTAACTGCCTTAATTATATTAAAGCATTTTTGGAAATTCCAACTCCTAAATAAACAATCAAAATTGTATTTTCCGTATTTAAAAGTTGCTTAATAATATTTGATCTGATATAAAATGTATTTCATGCTTACTAATAGCTTTGAAAATTCTGTACTCAGAATACTAGAAAATTTTGAAATTATTAAAATTAATGAATATTATGAATTAATTTTAAAGTGACTTAATTTGAGACAAGTTCTTCTTCTCAAATGCAACGAATGTGAAATGAGTCTGCCAACAATTTACTGAGATTCCATTCAATATTCAAATATTTACCATTGCAACCATGCTTCCTTCTACGCACTGCAAGAGCGCTCTCTGTGGCGTTTAGGAGAAGTGGTCAGTAGGCATTGAGACTCTCACCCAAGAGGAAGTACGGCGCAACCAGAGCTGCCGCTGAGAAACGTTTAATTTACAATCTGTCATTCTGAGAGGAAATATCTTTATTTTTGGTTTAGAAGTGGAATACTTCCACGAATGTATAATTATATGTCTTTAAATGTGTTAATTATTATATGTGTGTCGAGTTTGTGCGCGTGTAAATAAAGCTGTGGGTTCTGAAACTTATGTCTCAAGTCTCAACTCAACCATACCCAGAACCAGCTACACAAACAACCGCCAACACTACACCATAAAATAAAGAGCTTGCTGCTTCTATTACAGAATATGTATGTTAAAGCTAATATTTAAAATATATATATATATATATATATTTAAATTTACAAGTATACTTCCTATATTTAGAAGTACTCTTACGAAACGTCATCATTATGCTATACTCAATTTGACAAAGTATGTTTGTAGGGAATATCCAAGTGTTAATAAAAAAATTTATGTTTTTACTTTTCTGATTCAAAGAAAAGCAATATTTTTTATTGAGCAAAAATATCTTGCATGGCACATTATTCGAATTTCAAAAAAAAAAAAAAAAAAAAGAACTGAACCTCGAGTTGAGAGTCAGCAATTTTTTCCAGAAATGGTTGATCGACGACTATTGGAATATTTCTTTATTTTTTATCAAATTCTTTACAAATGGTTCTTTTAGTTCGAAATTGTTCCAATAAGATGCTATTTTATGTATTTAATGTATGATGACTATTTTTATATACACTCATGTCCATAAATTAAGGATAATGAAGTTCAGGCAAAGAAAGAGACAGAAGCAAAACAAATTTGACTTATTTGAAAAGTCTATTTATTAAACAAAAGGTAAAGAGCAAAAAAGATGCTATATGTTTGACATAATTAATAAAAATTGCGATTTTTACTCCCTGGAGCAAATTTCAAATCAGAACCTATTTACAAAAAACAGTATAACATGGTTAGTATGATGGTTAATATGGAATGCCCTCCGAAGTTCCGGTTGACACGTGGGTGGGGGTTGACGGGCTGCAATTCGTCGGCCAAGCATATCCCACACATGCTCTATTGATTCAAGTCCGGTGAGCATGCTGGCCAATCCATACGGGTGATATTCTCCAATTGAAGGCATTCGTCTACAATGTTTGCAAGGTGAGGACGGGCGTTGTCATCCATAAACAGAAATTCAGCACCCATGGCGCCCCGAAACAAACGTACATGTTGTTCCAGAATGACATCCCGATAGATGTGTCCTGTCATCATTACACTCTGAACATGTAGGTCAGTTCTGGAACCAAGAATAATTCCTCCCCCAAACGAGCCATCCTGCACCACCGTAACGGTGTCGTTCAATGGTGTTCTCTTGGTGGTAACGGGTACCTGGCGCTCTCCATATGAAATTCCGGCGAGAATCAGACTGCAAACTAAACCTGGATTCGTCGGAAAACATCACACAAGACCACTGTTGCGGTGTCCACAATGCATGCTCTCTACTCCAAGTTAATCGCAGGCGACAGTGAGTTGCGGTAAGTGGAACACATCTGACAGGCCTACGAGCATATAGACCAATGTGCCCTAAGCGTCTGTACACGGTCTGCCTTGAAACTGTCGTACCGGTAGCTGACGAGACAGGTCTGATGCTGTGTTCCGTCTGTTTCTTTTGGCAGTAACTGCTAAATACCGGTCCTCATTCAGAGTTGTAACTCGGGGGCGACCTGTGCTGTAACATCTACTCACATTACCATCATCTTGGAATCGTTGCCAAAGCCTGGAGATAACACTCTGGGCGATTCCAAGTTCCTCGGATACTTCCAGCTGGGTACGTCCACATTCCAGTCGTCCGATAATTCTACCACGTAAAAAATCATCCAAATGCTTCGTTTGTGCCATAACTATGCGGTTATTGCACTGAAAGGCTTTTAAAGCGCTTGTGAACAATTTTACTTCTTTGCCACCATTCCTTATATACCCCTCTCTTACACTCTCGTCATTGTGATGTACTATCCGCGCCATCTGGTGGTTTCCTGTAATTTGCATATTCTTCTTCAAGATGTGTGTGATAATTCTACAGGTGAAATTTTTATTTTAGAGTTCAATTTCTGTGTGATTATGAATTATCCTTAATTTATAGACATGAGTGTATTTCAAACTTCTGCTTCTTTTTCAGCTTTTTTTTTCTTCGCTGTACTTCCTGTATTTAATTGTTGTTTAAATCCGTAAACATATAAAATAATGATTGTTTTAAATATATTTGATAATTTATTATTAACATTTTATGTGCTCTTATATAGGTCAAAAAGGAATTCGAACAATTAAGAAACAATTAATTTTATTGTTGAAAGCAAATAAATGAATATATATGAATTTTTTTGTAGTGGGCAGGTTGGACAACCAGATTGTAACTAGGTGTGGTTGAGACGCAGGTTTGAGAACTCAGAACTTTATTTATACGCGCACAAACATCCCACACATACAATTAGAGACATACAATATTTAACACATTTAAATAACAATTTAACAATATTTATGGAAGGATTCCACTTCAAAGCAGAAAAGCTGATACTCAGCTACGAGCAGGAGGCACAAAATATACTACCTCTCCGGATAGGAGTCTGTAGACCAACTAATACGAAGGGTTGCGTTGAATATATGTCTTCTTGGGGTGAGAGATTGTAAACTAAACATTTCTCAACAGAAGTTCGTGGTTGCGCTGTACTTCCTGTGGGGTATGAGTCTCGAGTTCTGCTAACCATTTTTCCTGAACGCCACAGGGGGAGCTTTTGCCAGTGTGTAAGCTTGGTTTGGTTTGTCACTCTACGGTCATATTTTTGCACACTTTAGGCTGATTAGATCGGGACTTACAGTTTAACGTGGATTCCGAACCACTAACAAACATCCATGCAATCGCCAGGATTCGAACCTTAAGCCTGTGATACCAAAGGCCAGAGCGCTAGCCAATTGGCCATCAAGCCACCCAGTATGTAGGAGGAAGCACGGTTACAATTCTACATTCTTGAGGAACTTGAATATAAGACTAGAAGAATTAATTTTTGAGTACTCAAAACATATTAATTCAAGAAATTTGTAACAATAGTTTCTCTAATTAACACATGGTCATGAAATATTTTTATGAATACACCATAATATTTACAAAGTTTTTATACATCATATAAATATGAAATAACTTAATTTAAATACAAGCCGAGATTATTATTTTACAGCGGATTTTGATTAACGCATATCTATGTAATATTTTGTATTATTTTATATTATAGTAAAATTTTAAATTCTTTTCTATAAGATTTTTTAAAGTAAATTATTTTTAGCTTAAAGATTCTCATCGTTTCTTAAAGACACTTAAAAAATGTTTTTTTATTCATTGTATTTTTCATGAAAATTGTCGTCGATGCAATATATTGAGAAATAAATATATTTCAATGAACACCATTTCTAAAATTTGCACATATTTACAAATCTACTTTGTATCACTATTTTATTTAAATTCAAAACACCCTGGATATCGAATAGGAAAACTGTTCTACTTCCGTAAAAAGTATGTGTAGCGATATAAAAAAAGTAATACATAATACCTATCATTTTTAATACTTACAAGTGAATCTAATTTCCGGCATGTTTTCAAATTCAATGTAGTCAACAGGGATGGGCAAATCACGAATGCAAACCACGTGTTTTCCCAGATGTTACGACTTCCTTATGCATTTTGTGACGGAATACTTTCATAAATAATTTAGTATTTGTACCATACATTCATAGTCCATATATCACAGAAAAAGGACCCAAGAAATAACATACTTATGTTTCCCAATTCACGAAACAACCATAAAATCATTTTAAACACGACATCGCATTGGCATGAATCAAATTACAATCGAAATTATGCCGGTCACAGTCTGTTATTTTACCTACATGTTGCTCTTTTGTTTCAATCCAGATATGTTTTTACACTGATATGCTCTAGGTTGAAGTTAATTATATTTTGAATATTTTAAAATAATTGAAAAAATCACTCTCTTGCGTTGTGCACTCGTGCGTGATAAAACGTGAGGATAAAATTTAATCAAGATAAAACCATTTTTTATATATATTTTACCTTTCCATCGAAGATGTGTTTTCTAAACTATCGTTGTTATAAAAATGTATGACATCTGAGGTAAAAATTCGATTCCTTCTTCGATATATCGATATTCTTTGGGTATTCTTACACCAAGTAATCTTTACAATTGGGATGGATTATAAAAAATCTTTAAACATCACAAAATGAATCATTGGTGCATTTAATAATCATTTGACAAAATTAATCTCACGTTATCAAAATAATTAAACACGTCTTCCACTAAAATATTTCTGTTTAGTATTTTGTTTTTTACGTCTATCAAAATTTCCACATTAGATTTTAAGAAGATTAAAACACTTGCGTAATACTGATAAAATTAAATGAACTACTATTTCTTTTATATATAGAGATATATTTAACGTAGATCTACCTTCTCGTGGTACACTTCGGGCCAAGTCTGACATTGCAAAATGATCTAAAAATACAGCCTTCAGTCTGGTCCTCAGTGTCAGTTTCTTAAAGTTCTTCAGTGGATTGCCCCAAAAACAAGAAAGAGGATAATTAAAAAGACCCTTAGGTACTTCTTCTATGCGGATGTTGCCGCTACAAACAGTCACAAGCCCTGGTACGATCATATTCATGATATTGAATGGCTTAGAGAAGAATCAGTGGCATTGCTAAGGCTTTCTGTGGTCACGATTGTCTCTGCAAGCACCTTCACAGAATTAAATTGACTCCTGACCCTCTCTGTCATCTATGTGATAACCAGGAAGAAATAGATATGTCACACCTTACTTCCTGTTATGCACTGCCTCCTGCTTCTGTATGGAAGCGTGTTTGGATTGCCAGACTTAAGTTGATGGATTAATTGATGTCATTTGTTTCTATCTTGTTCTCTGTATTTATATTTTATGATATCTGTTGACCTGTAAACTTGCCATTGGAAATATATATATATATATAGGTAGATATAAATATAGATATAGATATTCTTAAAGAAGCGGCATCTTCAAGAAATTTAAGTTCAAAAATAAAACAAAGAGTTCAAAAAATAAAACTTCATTAAAATGATGAATGTTTCAAAGTATTTAATGAAATAGATATTTTTATTGTCAAAAAGTCTGAAAATGGACATTATTCAAAATAATTTGTTAAACAATTAGACGACCTTTCCTCAATAACCCATTGACAGAAAAACAGTTTATCAACAATTTAATTTTTAGAGCGTACTTCCTCAAAGCATTTGACTTTCTAAAATTATTTTAATTTTTTAAAATTCATTATTCAGAGTACTTAAGATAAGGCGTCACATTAAAAGAGGTTGAATATCTTCAACTAAATATCAGCAAATGCGACTTATGCGTATATGAAGTGACTATTATTTTGTTCTGAAACAGTTTCATAATAATAAAGAAGAGGAAGTTAAACAACAAAGTCATAGAATGCGAGATTGTTGTATCTGACGTCATTATTTTATCCTACGGCCATCTTATCTCAAGAGTCACAGATCAGTGAATTTGTCTTTGAAATAGGACGTGAGTAGTTCTGCACATGTCCTGTAGATGTACTACAGCCACCGTCTTGCTATCTAATATTTCGGCTACTTTTCAATAATATGCATTTCAATGAATTGAAATTTCTTTGAAATTAAATGTTTTTTCCTCTTAAAATGTTACACCATATTCAACGTGCAGATATTTTTAATTGTTTATCATATTTCATTTCTATATACTTCTATATTTACCAATAATATTATATTCGGTCTTTTCATATTTTATAAAGAATACATTAACGTAGACAGATATGCCGTGGTAATCAATTGAAGAATATTTGATATTTAAATGTACGAAGAATATTTGATATTTAAATGTACGAAGAATATTTGATGAATATTTGATATTTGAAGAATATTTTATTTGAATATTTTGAATTTTGAATATCAGTTGAAGAAAAAACACACAGTCAATGTTACTATTTTTTTTATCTCCAGGGCCAGTCTGTGGCAGCAGGAGACCAAAGGTACAAATCAGCTTGCGGCGTTTGTTGCAGTCATTATTTTCAAAAACAGGCTCAATGATAATTGCGACAACATATATGAGCATATCACATCGACAATTGGGCTAGTGTGTATTTTCTGGGTTTTCTCCCATAAGACAAGTAAACATTAAGTAGTTACTCCTAAAAGCGTTCTTAGAAAGCAATCAACTTCTCTTCCTGTCGATAGGCTGTTCTTGCATGTTTATTCACTAAATGCAACACGAAGTCCTCAATGCATAAAAAAATAGAGGTTATTTAGTGAGTTACTTTAATATATTCAAAATGATACTACATTTTAAATACAAATAAAAAAATCGATATATCTGCTTAAAAATATTTTGATACTTCAAATAACAGGCATTTGAATGCCAATTGTTTAACATTGTTGAAGTAGCAGATTGCATATTCTTCAAAACAGGATTTACTATTTTATAAAGATATAGATGTAAAATGAAATTATGTTTATTCATTAAATGCAACACGAATTCCTCAATGTATAAAAATTAGAGGTTATTTAGTGAGTTTTTTATTATATTCGAAATGATACTACATTTTAAATATAAATAAAAAATCGATGTCCCTGTTTCAAGACATTTCGATACGTTAAATAACAGAAAGTTGAATGTCAATCATTTAACATTGTTGCAGTAGCAAATTACATATTCTTCAAAACAGGATTTGCTATTTTATAAATATATACATAGAAAATGAAATTAATAGGAAATATTTCATCTATACACTTAAAATAACGACAGAAAATACACACTTTTAGCACAAAAAAAAATTAAAAAACTATATAAACAGAGATATAGATATTTTTATTTGGTATGGCAAATATAGATATTTGGTATGGCAGATACAGGTAATTTACTTATAACATGTGTTTTGTTTATTAAAAACAAAATCAATATCTCAGCAGTAATACATAAAAAATTCCTAAATAAAAATTTTATTTATTCCTTTTTTTAAGTATCCCAACGATCTACTCAAAAACTGAAATATCAAACCAAAATAGAACTGTTGAATTTTATTGGAACATCAAGAATAAAGATTTGAGATCAGTGTCGTCGATGCGTAAAGTCTGGCCCTTTTTTTTTTTTTTTTTTTTCATGGTGAGGTTGGAGGTTTATTTCGAACCTTCACTAGATAATATTTCTGGCCGTCTGATTCATTTTTTTTTTACGAATAGGCGGTACAGATCTGACCTTGATAAGTTGCGTGACAATGATATCGTCTTACCCTTGAACGACAAATAATAGCCAAAAGAAAGTAGCGTGAAAGTGAGCTGTATGACAGCAAAATTTGATGCTGCAATACGGACGATTAAATAAGGAAAATGCCAACACAAAATGATATACTTATTTGGTCAGTTAGATACTCTAGAACGAATGTCATACAAAAATTGAGGGAATCATAAAAACATTTCTTTATTGCATTATTTCTTGAAGTTTATTTTCTGGCTTATGATAAAACGTTGATATTCCATGGTATGCTGTTTTTGAAAACTTTATTATTATAAGTTTTCTAAAACTAGCCACTGAAATTCGCCAAATTCAAAAATATATTTATTAGTTATTTTTTTAAAAAGATAACAAAAAAAGCTATAAGGTATAATTAAAGTTGAAAAAACGCTGATTAGCTTGCTTTTTATTCTTGAACTTTTATGGAACTTTTTCGTGGAGAGATGTTTTTGAGAAATTTATGATTATAAATTTTCTAAAACTGGCCACTGAAATTCTCCAAATTCAAAGAATATTTACTAATAATTTTTTAAAATTAACAAAAAGCTGTAGGCTATAATTAAATTGAAAAAAAAAAAAAAGCTGTACGAGCTTGCTTTTTAGTCTTGAACTTTTTTTTTGTAGACAATTCATTGTCGACAACTATTTCGTGAAGAGATGTTTTTGAGAAAGTTATTGTTATAATTTTCTAAAACTAATCTCTGAAATTCTCCCAAATACGAAAAATATTTATTAATTATTTTTTAAAAATCTGTGGGGCTATAATTAGAGTTGGAAAAAAGCTGTACGAACATGCTTTTATTTTTGAACTTTTTTTTTGTAGACAATTCATTGTCGACAACTTTTCTTGAAGAGATCTTTTTGAGAAATTTATTATTATATATTTTCTAAAATTAGTCACTGAAATTCTCCAAATACGAAAAAATGTACTAATTATTTTTAGAAAGATAACAAAAAGGTGTAGGCTATAATTAAAGTTGAAAAAAAAGCTGTACGAGCTTACTTTTTTTATTCTTGAACTTTTTCTTGTAAACAATTTTTGTCGACAACTTTTTCGTGTTTGTGGAGAGATGTTTTTGAGAAATTTATTAATATAAATTTTCTAAAACTAGCCACTGAAATGGACAACTTTTCTTTTATATAAATCGAAAAAATATTTACTACTTATTTTTTAAAAGATAAAAAGGCTGTAGGCTGTAATTAAAGTTGAAAAAAAGCTGTATGAGCATGCTTTTATTCTAGAACTTTTTTGTAGACAATTCATTATCGACAACATATAAAAAACCCCAGTACATATAAAAAGTTAATATTTGGTAATCAATCTTTTCAACTTTATTATTATAAATTTTAATAATATAATAAAATGTAAATTTTACAATTTTATAAATTATAAATTTTAAATTTTATTATAAAGTTAATAATTGGTAATCATTCTTTTCGACTTGATTATTATAAATTTTCTAAAACTAGTCACTGAAATTCGCCAAATTCGAAAAATGTTTACTAATTATTTTTCAAAAATTAAAAATATCTGTAGAATTAAAGTGGAAAAAGCTGTATTAGCTTGCTTTTTATTCTTGAACTTTTTTGTAGACATTTTCATTGTCGACAACTTTTCCTTTATAAAAAAGTTAATAATTGGTAATCAGTCTTTTCCACTTCAATGATCAAACGTACAATAGAAATATCATAATGCCATTTATATTCAGATAAATTGTTTTAAAACGTGTCTAGAGTTCTGAGACTTAATAATAGCCGTAAAAATTAATGTTTTTAAATAATAAATGTGCTGAAACAATAGAAATATATTTCATTTATTGCTAATATGAAACACAAATATTTTAATAAGCATTTAAAAGTGAGTGAAAGACGATTTTCGAATACTAGTAAATATATTTAAATCATAAATTAAAATAATAATAAGTGTTATTTGAACGAAAATTGAGCGTGTTTAAAAAACAACTACTATATTTTTTCATTACGATTTTATAATAAACTCTGATAAGAAATTAATCGTGTAATTAATTTGAATTAAGTAATAATGAATCCCAGCTAATTTATATTCAATAATGGTACACGATAAATAGTTTGGAAAATAAGAATGCATCACAGTCAAGTTTGATTTAAATAATAATGTTTCCTAGATAGATTTACATTAAATAATTGTGCATTCAAAAAAAATTTGAATTAAATAATAGTGCATCATAGATAATTTTGAGTATTTTCATGAAATTTAAGTATTGATTGGTTTCTAGTTGTGTTTTTGATCGGATTATTTTATACTGGATATGAATAAATGGAATTTCACTGTAATCTTGGTCAATAGCAGAGTATTTCACTTCGAAAGAATATTCATTCCTCAAATCAGGTGGATTTTATCATTCAATTCAATGTATGTATGCTTTTAATTAGAATCATTTAAATTAGTTGACTAAAATGAACAATTTGAAGCATAAAAATGTGTGATTTTTTAAAATAATGTTTCAGATTTTCAAAGAAAAAATTATGGTAAGTATATTCTAAAAGTTTTTAATGTTCAGGTGAGTATAAAATGTTTTTAGAGTATTCACATTTTTTTTTTCTGGTGGGAATTAAATTTTTGAAAAAAAACTGAATTCAAGCTTGAGATATTGACAAAGTATTTCACGATGCATGTGAAACAATTTTTTTCAGTGTACAAAATATTGAAAAAGTTTTTTTTTTAGTTTTTGAAACACACTTGTTATTCCAGTATGCTTCCCTTCTATTCTAGATGTACTTATTAGCTAACAATAGTAGTTGTAAAATCAATTTAATATTTTAATTCTTTTCAAAAATAATTCACAGAAATTACCTCGTATCAAACAAAAACAATTTAATGATTAATCTTTTATTTCTACTAACATTTGTTAATTTTTTTTTACCGAAAGGAACTTTTGCTTCTACAAATATTTTTCGAATATATTTTCTTAAATAGATTTCACAAAAATTTGCCATGCACTGTTTTTTTTCTTCATAAAAATGTATTATGAAATGTCATAACAAATTGTAACCTTTCATATGAAAAATTATTGATTTATAACTAATTGCTTTCAAATAATAAATTTTCATATGATACATTCAATGTACAAATTTTTTGAAATAAAATTAATTTTTCAATCAAAAATAAGTATGAAATTTATGTTAACTGTCAAAACATTACGAAATTCTTTTACAAAGAAAGACAAACATAATGGAAAAAATGAAAATTTTTGGATATGATATAATAATAGAAATTTTTGGTTTTCCAAAAAAAATTTCCTTTCAAATAAATTTTTATGAAATATTTTACAAAAGATACACTTTAAAGATTTTTCGTGTCGAAACATTCGTCTAAAATGGAAAAGGAATTTGTTCTATAAATGTCGAAATTTTTACACTGACAATCGAATAAAGACGTTCTCACAATACAACAATTTTTCTGAAAGGCCTTTCTTTGAAAACTAAAACATCCAATTTGAACAACGACTTTATTTTTATCGAGTCTCGATTTAATCTCGTGGAAAGAAATATTCTGTCAAAACAACAGGTAGTTTAAGAGAATTTCATATAAAAAAAAAAAAAACCTACGCATTTTTCTCAGTCATAGACAACGGGTGAATTGCATTTGAATTGTTTCACTATTCTCAACAACACCTTATTGTGCTTGAGCATCGTAAATGCTGTTTTTATTGCTTTCAGAAGTGATACTATCGCCAAATATAACCAGAAATGTGACGACAAAAGACGCGAGAAGTACTATTGTCCTTGGCGTGATTTGGCTGTCCTCCAGGGATGGGATTAAAATACAGCGCCGATATTAACAACTGACCGAACACCTTGCCGGGAAGACATTTTATGGTTGTGACAGATAAATTGTCGACTAGTATTTACTCGATTCTAAAAATATTCTTCTCGAAAGGGGAATGGATATTACAGGTTTTTGTCGAATGGATTTCTATAATGAAACTTATGCGTTCTTCAGGCAGCGAGCGCTATTGTGTTTCACAAAGGCTTGTTTTCAATATATTTGGATCTTCCATAGGAATATTTTCTGCACACTTTAAGATATTTTATATTCGATGCAATTTTTGTGGTAATTCGATTTTTAAACAGGATTTATTTCTAGTTTTTGAGATTATATTGCTTTAATATATTCAAGGCATCAAAAAGAATTATTTTAGATTAAATGACGAGGAATAAGTATTTGCAAAATATTACCTTTTTTATTATATTACGTTATGTAAATTTCATAGTACTGAACTATACTGAAGATGTAGAAGAGGAACTTGCTTTCTAATATAAATTTCATATTACTGAATTATGTTGAAGATGTAGAAGAGGAACTGTACGATCGTGAATATTTAAATCTTTGGAGAATGCATTGGACAATGAAGTTGTGAAATATATAAGGTCTCGCAGATTATCAGTATAGGCACGAAGACTTGAATTCCCTAGAGGAATGAATTTACTGCGCATTACTTACTAATCATTACTACTCATTATTACTCATTACTCACTAATGATCACTACTCATTACTTACTAATGAATACTCGTTATTTACTAATCATTACTACTCATTACTACCCATTACTTACTAATCTTTACTAATCATTACTTATTACTCATTACTATTCATTACTTAAAAAATTACTTAAAAATGAAGGGCTCAGTGGAGACTTTCATGGCATTGACAGTTTAAACGTCTGTTTGAGAATTACTCAGTTACCTCCCACACTACTTGCAAATGCATACCAGTTGCCCCGGAATTCCTCCAAGACGGCAATAACCTCCACCTTCAGAAACTGTTCGTGATATAAATATTATAGGAAACATGAGGTCTTTGATGGAAAAAAAATATAATTTGAGGCAAATTATTAGCTCTAGATGTACCATCACTCAGTACATTCAATGATTAGTGAGTTTGCTGAAATAATTGCTTTGCTTTGCTTTGTATAACGTCACACATTGCTTTGTGCATTAATTATGTCTGAGAGCCAAATGTTGCTACTTATAAAATTCTCCCACAAAGAAATGAGGATTATGTACGCAGTTGTTCTGTTAAACTTCACACAACTTTCTTTTACAAGAACAACCTTCACCTTCAGAAACTGTTTATGATATAAATATTATTAGGAACAGGAGATCTTTAAAGGTAAAAATATATATAATTTGGTGCAAATTATTAGATCTAGGTGTATTACCACTCAGTATATTCAATGATTGTTAAATTTACTGAAATAATCGCTTTGATTGGTATAAAGTCACACATTGTTTTGTGCATTAATTATGTCTGAGAGTCAAATGCTTCTATTAATTAAATATATTAAAATTATTCCCAAAATAGATAACGATTATGTACACAGTTGTTCTGTTAAACTTCACATGGCTTTCTTTTACAAAATTACCTAACGACAAAAATAATTCTATTTATAAAAAGAATAATAAAGGAAAATAAAGATATTTAATGAGATAATTACTTTTCTTTGTACATTGTTTTGTATACTCTCACATTGTTTTTGTGTATTAATTATGTTTCAGTGTCAAACGTTGCTACTTATTAAATATGCTATAATTCTTCCAAAAAGAGATAAAGATGATAGTAAAAAAATGGTTTCTTGATGGTAAAAAAAAATATACAATTTGATGCAAATTATTAGATCTGGATGTATCATAACTCAGTACATTCAACGATTAATAAATTTACTGAAATAATTGCTTTACTTTTATAACGTCACACATTGTTTTATGCATTAATTATGTTTGAGAGTCAAACGTTGCTACTTATTAGATATGTTATAATTCTTCCAAAAAAATAATGATTATGTACGCAGTTGTTCTGCTAAACTTCACACATCTTTCTTTTACGAAATTACCTAACGACAAAAATAATTCTATTTATAAAAAAAAAAAGATGAAATGAACTCACGATACTGATGTCCTTAATCTGGTGTAATAAAACTTGTAGTGATAGCGCAGCTAAAATAGCGAATTTTATTATACGTTTATGACGTAGAAAATTCTACATAAAATACAGAATAAATAAAAAGCTCTTCAATTGCTTCCTTAATGATTCTTAAATGTATGCATGAATTATTTAAAACGTTCAGTTGCTGTCACTATGATTGTTTGATTTTCGGTCACTGAATAAATAATTGCCATTCACGTACTTCGAGTAGTCACGGCATTGTAAAGGGATATATATATAATGCTCTCATAATGAGAATGTGCATGTATTCACATTGATAACTTTTAAAAATATTTTTTTGTAAGTGGAAATAAATAGAATTATGTATATTTGTAAAGAATCGGTTAAGTTTTCTGTATTTGACATAATTTTTTAAAAAATAATTTAGATTTTTGAAGAATATTTTAAGTCTTTATTAACGAAATTAGATTTGTTTATTCTTCTTAATGCGAAAACATTCATTTATGGTTTCGATGATTCACCCACTACAATAGACATTACAATAAATGTGCATATATTTCAAACTGAGAATTTAAAAAATATTCTTTTGAGCTGAAATAAATATAATCATGTTTATTTTGTAAAGAATGAGTTAAGTTTTCCGTGAGATTTTAAAAAATGATTTAGATTTTTGAAAAACATTATAGGTCTTCATTAACAAAATTAACTTTGTTGATTCTTCTTAATGTGAAAACATACAATTATGGTTTCAATGATCCACTCGCAACAATAGACATTACAAAAAATGTGCATATCTCCAAATTGATAATTTTTAAATATTTTTAGAGGGAAAATAAATATAATTATGCATATTTGTAAATAATTGGTTAAGTTTTCTGTATCTGAGATTACTTTTACAAAATGATTTAGATTTTTAAAGAACATTTTAGGTCTTCATTAACAAAATTAACTTTGTTGATTCTTCTGAATGTGGAAACATGCAATTATGGTTTCAATGCTCCCCCCCCCCGCAACAATAGATATTACAATAAATGTGCATATATTTCAAACTGATAAATTTTAAAAAAACTTTTTTTGATTGGAAATAAATAGAATTATGTATATTTGTAAAGAATTGGTTAAGTTTTCTGTATCTGAGATTACTTTTACAAAATGATTTAGATTTTTAAAGAACATTTTAGGTCTTGATAAATTTTAACTATTTTTTTGATTGGAAATAAAAAATTAATATTTTGAATTGATTCTTCTGAATTTGAAAACATGCAATTATGGATTTTCAATGCTCCATGCTCCCCCCGCAACAATAGACATTACAATAAATGTGCATATATCTTCTTCTTCTTCATTGACACAATAGCCTCATGGTGGGCCAAGGCCTTCTGCCTAAACGTGCATATATTCAAACTGATAATTTTTTAAATATTTTTTTTCTAGGGAAAATAAATATAATTATGTATATTTGTTTTCTGCATCTGAGATAATTTAAAAAAATGATTTTTGTGGTGCCCCATAGCTGATTTATTGAATAAAAGCATTTAACTTTGAAGCTAATAAATAAAAATATTCATTAATCCTAAAAAAATTTGCAACCAGCAACTTTTTTTCAGGAATAAAAACCAGCTTCTAATCAACCTTATTTGTAATCAGTAACTTTTTTTCAGGATTAAAAACCAGCATCAAACCAACCTTATTTGCAACCAGCAACTTTTTTTCAGGATTAAAAACCTGCTGCAAATCAACCTTATTTACAATCAGCAACTGTTTTTCAGGATTAAAAGCCAACTTCTGACCAACCTTATTTGCAATCAACTTCAATATACGGCCTGAAAATAATGAAAATTGTCTGATTAATTTTGACAAATATTTTATATAATACCATAAATTCTATCTATCCTTCTCCAAATATACAATTTAGAAGAAAATTAAACTTCTACAAATAGAAGAAAAATTTTAATGAAAAGGATTAAGACGTTTTTAAAAGTCTAATTTTAACTCTTAAACATGAGCAGCTGGTCTTATGAAACAATACAAATTAGAAAACAACTGTAAGCAATATATTTCTACACAATTACCTAACCCAGAACTCGTTAATTTTATAGCACCTATTTATTTTTTATCCTCACGATAAAATATGCCGGCTTACAGCAATTCAATTTCCAGATTCTTTTTTTTTAATTGCCTCTTCAAAGATCTAAAATTAATTCAAACACTTTCCAAAACCATTTCCCTAAACAAACAAGCAAGCTCCAGTCATAACAAAAACAGAGCGTAAAATATCAAGGGAAGGATTTACAGCTTTCTTTCAGACTATTTTTACTTATGTTTTTAAAATGTTATATTTGTATCGGATAAATAATTTGGACGTAAATACATCTATTAAAAAAGTATATCATTAATCTTCATGAGAGTTTTGTTGGCAATTTTAATTTGTTTTTCAGTATTTTACATTGACGTAGCTCACGATCGGCAAAGTTAGCTGAATAAAGAGTTGTAAATACAGAGACAGTAATTAATTCTATTGATATGTTTAATCCGCAAAAGAACTAATGTTAATGTAATAAAATACACTCTATAATGCTCCTGCATTATACTTAAGCCGTTCTTATTTAAAATTGAGGAAAGTCTTTAAATAAACATTACTTTATTTATTTATTTGTATTTTAACAATAAAGCATGACTGTACTATACATAAAATTTTTATTTTGGTTATAACAATGTGTTTTTTAAGTATTTTCATGATTTTCACTTAATTTAACTCATATCTAATTCAAGCCTTGAGTTGTTTAAAAATATTTGATTTCACCTGATACAAAAGGATTGGAAAATAACATCTCCCAAAAAATTGAGTAGAAAATTTATTAGCTGAAAACTTATCATGAGGGAATATAGAAAACAATCTTCCTATCCGTAAGAATTGCTAAAGAAAAAGGCAACGATACATTTAGCTAGTTAGTTTACTTTAGTAATCGGAACTAGCTATATATTAAGCTAGTTCCGATTACTGAAATAAATAGTAAAATAAGTTCGTATCATTTTTTTTATTTTCTACTTCTTAAACTAAAAAAAAAAGTATTAACTACGCATTGGCGAGAGAGCCCCCTATGGCGTTCAGGAGAAATGGTCAGTTGGCCTACAAACTCTCACCCGAAAAGGAAATATATTTCCCACATCCAGCACATACCTGAGTATTTTTATGTTTGGATTATTCGTGAAATCCTCCCATGCATAATTATCTATAATTATATGTCTTTAAAATGTGTTAAATATTGTCTGTAGTTAATTGTACGTGTGTGCTGTTTGTGTGTGCGTAAATAAAGGTGTGAGTTCTCAAAGCTGTGTCTCAAGTCTCAACCCAACCACACCAGTTACAATCCAGCCGCACAACCCACAACACTACAGTTTTCAATTATTTAATTATGGCAGAAAAAGTTAGATTATTGGTGATCCTTTGAAATCCAACGTAAAATACTAAGCAAAAGTTTTTATAATTAAATTACATTAACAAAATAAATCAACAAAAAATCTAAAAAAAAACATTTTCATTTTCTGAATGTGAAAAAAATTTAATAGATAATTATTAATTGCAACTAACAAATAAAAAAAACCATAAAAAGAAAACACATCCTTTTATCTAACCCCGGCATTACCAACTTAGATAACTTTATTTCCCTGGTTTTTTATACATAATAATTGGATTATTTTTGTACTAAGCGTTTAGAAGATACAATAGATTAACAAAATCAATAAAAAATCTAAAAAAATCGCATTTTAATTTTCCAAATGTGAAAAATTTAATAGATAATTATTAATTGCAGCTAAAAAATTCTAAAAGGAAGCACTTCCTTTTTATCTAACCCCGGCATTACTAACTTAGATAACTTTATTTCTCTGGTTTTTTATATATAATAATCAGATTATTTTTGTACTAAGCATTTAGAAGATACAATAGATTAACAAAATATATCAATAAAAAAATCTTTAAAAAAAACGCATTTTAATTTCTGAATGAGAAAAATTTAATTGATAATTATTAATTGCAGCTAAGAAATACTAAAAGAAAACACATCCTTTTATATTACCCCGGTATTACAAATTTAGATAACTTTATTTACCTATTTTTTATATAACATTTGGATTATTCTAGTACTAAACGTGTAGAAGATATTAATACAACCTCAAAAATAATATACCATATATCACTCATTATAGTGGTTTCATATCACAATCACGAGAACTATACTATAAACGTGCTTTTATTTCCTGCTATCTTCATTAAGATTCCCTATGAACTATAAATAAACTTAAGAAATCATCAATATAAATTTGCGGTTGAGATTTTTTTTATCATTTCTTGAAAATTATCAACCATCAGCTTTCTAATCCGGCATTTTGACTTCCGAACTCCAACGAAGTAATGCGTTTTCCTACGTCAATTGTCTGAATCATCGCACTGAAATGATGAAATCTTGTTAATTATTCCGTACAGCAGAATCGGCCTATAATTGAGGAAGTTTTCATTCGAGTATTCGTCATCTTGACAAAAGGAATATTATTACTGGTATTACGTGGATAATAGATAAATTTACGTAAATAACGATAATAGGGCTCCTTAGTTTCGTAGTTTCTCTTTATTTGCTTCTTAGAAGTGTGAAGAACTTTTATGAAAAAAAAAAAAAAAACAATGGAGTTTTTTTCATTCCGTGTAATCTTTTGTTAATGTCGTATGAATGCTATTATTTTTCTAGTAGGATGTTCTCAATAATAATAAATGCTTTTCATTTTTTTTTTACAAATAAATTTTGGGAAATCTTTTAAATTGATTATGCTTATTCATATCGCTGAATATCTAATAATGACCATGCAGTTTTACTGAGCAAACAATAATTTTACTATGACCAGTCAAAAATAAATATATATTAGCGTTTCTACGTGAGTTCCCAATTGCATTATTTTAATAAATAATGCTTTTTAATGATCATCAATGATTATGAAATCAAATTTTTCATGATGATCAATGTTCATGAAAAATAACACTGACATATTTAGAAATATCACTGAAAAAAATGATTCAACGCCAGCAATTGAAACAATTAGAAGTGGATGAACAAAACATAATTTTTCGTTGTTTGCTATGGGAAAAAGATGTAATATAACCTATATATTTAAAATATTGCACCAGATTTAAATACTACTAAACATAAAACAAATTAAATTAAAGGTACTGAATAAAACAATAAATAATAAAGAAAGAAAATTAAATTAAATTAAAGGTTAGATTTTAAATTTTGACTTAATATAAACTATCTGTATAATGTTTAAAAAACTGTCTATAAATTAAATCGATTACGCTTGTTTAGAGTTAATTAGCAAAATTAAATTAATATATAAAAGTAGACTAAATCAACTATTCAAATATAACATAGCGTGAGTAATGCCTTATATGTGTGTATGTGTGTGCGTGTGTGATTTACAGTACTAAAGATAATGAGATTTAAGGTAAACTACATTAGATAGTCTGACTGTATTGAAAATGATCACTTAAAAGGACTAATCACTTCTTACAAAACATTTTTTTCCCTGATGATTGCACTCAATGGCGCTGTACTAATGTCCTTGTTTACGAGCAAAGGGATATTTAAGAAATTGATCTGCAAAATGCATGCAATTCTAAATTCCATTCTTTTCGTGAGTATAGTTTAAATAAATATTCGTATTTTGTAGAAAATTATTAAAAAAATACAATGATGATACTTTGCCGCATTCGAAAAATTTGCCATAAGCCTCAGATGGTATAGTTACGCCAATGATGATCAGAATAAAATATTTTAAAAACTAAAAGAAAACTTAGATATTTTATTTATTAAATACGGACACATTTTTGTATATTAATGAATTTTTAAAATTCTAAACTTATTTTTTTTTTTAGATAAATAAATATTTCACCAAATTGGAAAACTTGATATTAATCAGGCTCGATACTCTGAATAAACACTAGATTGATCAGATGACTAGAAATACAAATAAATAAAATCCAAAACCTTCAACCTGTGAATCATGCAACTTCTATTCCTAAAGGTCAAAGACAGGTTGTTGTTCTTTTTTTTTTTTTTTTTTAATATCGCTTTACGATTCAGTGAAAAGTTACATGTCTTGTCTAGACTTTATTTAATGGATCGACTTGTAATAAAAACTGAAACACGGAAAAATAAAATAAGTAGTTTTCCACCTACACTATCTAGTATTTTGCAATACGTAATGAAAACATACCGAATCTTGAATATAAAATAGAAAATGCTCATATATAAAGTTGTATGCCGTAAGAAAATGTTTCAGTTATATGGAACTGGTTACGGAGAAATTTATTTTAGAACTAAATTCTTTCTTTATTTATTATAACCTTGAAGTCTATAATGAATCAAATATAGAACGAAGAATGAAATGATTCTTTGTGTTCCCTTTCCAGTTAGAATAACGAATGTGAGATCTTCGTAATTATCGTTCTAAAATAACAACTTGTGAACGGCAGTATTAGTTTGGAGGCAATGTTCTTCTGTTTGTTAACGTCATAAATCGAAATAAATATATTTTTAACTTCATTAGCAATAGAAATAGAATATCTGTGATTTACAAAAAAAATAAAAAAAAAAAAAAAAAAAAAAAAATAAATAAACTTTCTAATGATTTTGATTTATCTTGGTCAATTTTTGGCCGATTAAATTTTAATCGCCCGTCATTAAAATACCCGTTTTCGCAGAAAAAAATAGATACATTTAAGATAACGTCCCATTATCTAAAATTAAACTGTTTATCAACTGCTGTTTGCCTAATAAATTGCTTGAAATACAATATAAAAAACTGTAAAAGAAGTTTTTTTAAGCAAAATATATCAAAAGTGACAGGGGATGACAGTAAAATCTCACGTTATTGTTTTATGTGAACTGAGTTGCAAAGGTTAAAGAAATATGTCATTTATCAAAAGAAAAACAAATGTTTAACAACTGTTATCTTATTTTTAACATTTCGAAAATAAAAACATTTTGAATAAATTTTGAAAGTAAAAAATTTCAATTTTAAATATGCTTTGTGCGAAATTTTATTAATATTTTTGTTGGACTTTATTTATCAAACAATAAATTTGTTAATTAATTTGAGGGGTTTTAAACAATTGTGTGTGGGAAATGCTGATGTCCTTTCAACCAAAACTGATTCTTTTCTTCAAAAGACTTAGAACTACATTCACATGCCGAAATCGACAGATTTGACATCTCGTATGTAATTGTTAAGAAATAAAAACTTCCCAAAGATTGATATGAATATGTGTTATAATCCTAAACTACTCTTTGAACCTGGGAATTTTACGTTAATTATAGATAACAACCACTAGAATATCTAAGTCCAATATATCTAAATCCAATATTCACTTCCGTAGACGTGCAATTAAAACACCAAAACCTTGGATTTATCCAGGGAGTGGGTGACTAAGCCTGCAGCGTCCAAGTCCAATATTTTTAAATATAGTAAAACACCATTGATACAATCTTAAAAAAATATATTTACCCCTTTAATCTGCAATGAGCTATTTGAAGAAGACATGAAAGAGAAAGGCATTTAATCCGAATCTGAAGTTTGATTTACTATAAATATATAACTTTAACTCTACCGCTTCACTTTATTTCTACGTTTGTATTTGGGATTACAAATGTGGAAGTAAAGTGTTAAAAATATAAATAAAAATAAAATTCATGGGCATACATTTACAAATATAACACGCAATTATAAACCTAAAACTTTAAAAAAACTTTATTTCTGAAATATAATGATTTGAATTTCAGCAACGATATTAAAGTTTTTTAACAGTTTTTAACTTTTTAAAAAAGCTCTTAAAAATTGTTTAGCTAGTCCCAAAAGCTTTATTGATTTTAAAAGCTTTTTTAAAAATAAAAGAGTTCAATAAAGTTCAAGTGTTTAAAAAAATATATAAAATATATGAACATGCATGCAGGACATGCAATTATAAATCTAAAACCTTAAAAACTTTTATTTCTGAATATAATTCTTTGAATTTCAGCAACTATATTAAAGTTTTTTACTTTTAAAAAAAACTCTTAAAAACTGGTTTCATTAAATTAGTCCAAAATATTTACCGATTTTTAAGAGCTTTTTTTTTAAAAAAAAAAAAAAATAAAAAGGGTTCAATAAAGCATTTACATAAAATGGTAAAATGGATAAAATCATGTTCATATAACTAACAAATTCTTTTAGAACCTCAAATAAGCTTTTTATAAGATTTTTTTGGGGGAGGGGGACATTTTTGAATGCATTACGTCCTTTAAAGAACAATAAAAAAAAAATTACCAAAAATGCAATTGATGGTATTTAAAAGGAGCATAAATTAGAAAATGAAGGTTATTTATTTTTTTTTAAACCGGTCTGGTAATCTGATTACGTATAGTTCCTTCTACTCAGCCATCCGAATTCGACTTAGGTAACTATCTCCGGTGTTCTACTTACATCCTTATCTATTTCCATATACACCCACATTTATTCAATTAAAAAATAATTTCAAGCTGTTAAATATAGATTTCGTCGAATAAATCTAAAAAGAAAAAAAAAAAAATGACGTTTGCATAAATGTCTAACTAGATGAATAGAACTGCGTAGGGATATACAGTGCTGATATTAATTGGGGACACCTTTAACTTAGGAGCCTTTTTTGAAATAAATTATATGTAAATCTAATTTATAAATACTTTTAAATTTAGTAACACATTTAATTATATTGGTCGGGAGAAAGAGAATTATAATATATCTGTGTGTATCACAAAAAGCGACATACAATTACAGTCAAACCTGTTTTTATGTTCCTTTTTTTTGTGCTGTATACCAAAAAAATTCCAACAAACGGATATTATGAATAAAAATTAATTCAAAATTGAAATTAAAAAAAAAAAAACAGATGGCTGTAAAAAATTACATGCAAATTGAAAAATCCAACAGATGGCCCACCTGATATTACATCGTCCCATTACCACAAATGTTATTAGATGCGAGGTAGTGCTACATCGTGAGGTTTTGATTTACATATTTTCTATGTAGGACTTTTTTATATGGTCCCTATTTACAGCATAGAATTTTTTAATGTGTTGCAAACAATATATTTTATAGATACTTATAAAGTTTCAAAAATATTTTTATGCTGTCCCTATCCCCAGCACAAAAACAGGTTTGACTGTATAAACGAAGCTTAAAGGAATAACTTATAATAAGGTTTTACAGTATGACAATTGATACTTAGAATTAGTAACAATAGGATTTGTTATCATTATTGTTTCTATATAAAATGAATGCTTGTATGTTCCATCATAACTTGACTTCAGGTTCAAATCCTGGCGGTGGCATGGGTGTTTGTTAGTGGCTCAGAATCCCCTTTAAAAATGTAGGCCCCGGTCTGTTCAGCACTCGTGTGCACAAAATGACAGTACAGCGATAAACCAAACCATTTCATCATAACTTAAAAATTATGGTGCTTAGAAATTCAGTTTTTTTTTTTTCTTTTTCTGAATTTATTATTTCTTTCCAAAAATTGGTAGCTAAAATTAAGAAAGAAATTTTATTAATTATTTTTAATTAAATAAAAACTTTATTTTTGTATTGCCATCAGATTTTATGGTTTAAACTGAATGGAAACCCCAAATGGTTTTAAACTGATTGGAGCTATTAGTTAATATATTGTAAAAAAAAAATATTGATACCTAACAATAAGGTACAATATTTACGATATTAATATTCATTATTCATATTAATATTCATAATTATATTAAAATTCGCAATTTATTTCAGAAACTAACACTATTACTTTCTTAAAAAAAATAAATGCTAACAGATTGAAAATGAAAAAAAAAAAAAAAAAATTCTTGAATAAAAAGGATTGCTTTATTTAGCCAATTTATATTATTTAAGGTGAATAATCTAAAATCTCAAACCTTTAATTTTACACAGATATTTTTTGTAATAAAATTTACAAAAATTAAAAATGTTTTATTTTCTGTAATATCTTTCGGGGTCATATCTGCTAGTTTAGGCATAAACATGAATCAATTTAAATTACACATAAGTAATTCAATGAAGTCCTATCTTATATTGCAACATTTCTGACCTTTTCAGTTCATTCATTTTTCTCTCACCATTTACACATTATGTAACCAAATTTAGAATGCATTTCGAATGCAGATCTGTCTGTACAAAGATTTGTTTCACCAATAACATGCTTAATGATAAAATAACTCGACCCCAAATCTATAATCATTAACCCTCGTCTGGTATTCATTCCTTCGTCATCCTTTACGTCAAAGCATGTTTGATTATGCTATAACACTTATCTGGTTTCGTAAAAAGTATTTAAAAATCAATTTTCTTAACTCATATCTTTCGAGTCGTCTGGTTTCTAAACGTCGTAATTTTCGCAACTTTTAAGGACAATTGAATAAGCGTTTTGAATAAATTAACATTAGGAATGAGATATTTTGAATAGAATAATCTATCTTCATTTTACAACGTATAATTTAAGTTTATAATACGACTTGAAACTTCTTCATCAATCAATAACAATCATCTTTTTCAGTAATACTCCAAATTAGATGTCTTTAAAATGCATATGATAATTTTTTTGAATAAATTTAAATTAATATCAAAATAAAGGACGTCACCCTAGTTGTTTCCAAATCTATTCCAGTTATATATATAGTGTATGTAGCACTCACGCATTATTTTATTGAATGAAAAATACTAATACAGGTAAAGACTGTATAAAATTATCTTTTTTTTTTTATTTATTAATGCAATTCATGAGAGTGAATCTTGAGAGCAAGAGTATATCATTGATAACACTGGAGGTAATTAAGTTGATAACTCGACTTGAAGCATCTTCAAACAAATAACAATCATTCTTATCAGTAATACTCCAAATTATATGTTTTAAAGTGCGTATGAGGTGTTTTTTTAAATAAATTTAAAATCAAAATAATAGGACGTCATCCTAGTTGTTTCCAATTCTATTCCTGTTATATATGTTTGTGCATGTAACACTAACGTATAATTTTATTGAATGAAAAATACTAACACAAGTAAAGACCTTATAAAAAATGACCTTTATTTTTTTAATTTATTAATGTAATCCTTGAGAGTGAATCTTGAGAGCTAGAGTACTTCATTGATAACACTGGAATTAAAAGAAAGAAATACAATGCAATTTAAGTCCTAAAGTGATTTTAATTTTAGGTTAATTATGAATATGAATATCGGAATAATAGAACATCAACCAAAAATGTTTCCAAATCTATTCCTGGTTTTTTTAATTAATTATTTTTTTAATGTTTGTAAGATTTAAGAGATCTGTGTTTGTGTGTAACACTCACGCATTATTTTACTGAATGAAAAATACTAATACAGATAAAGACTTTATAAAAATTGTCTTTATTTCTTTTATTTATTAATGTAATCCATGAGAGTGAATCTTGGGAGCAGGAGTATATCATTGATAACACTGGAATCCAAAGAAATGCAATGCAATGAAAGTCCTAAAGTGATTTTAATTTTAGGTTAAATATGAATATGAATATTGGAATAATACACTTGAAATATAACTTCCTCCAAAATGTTTCCAAATTTATTCCTAGTTTTTTTTTTTTTTTAATTTTTAAAATTTGTTTTTTAATGTTTGCAAGATATAAGAGAAATGTATTTGTGCGTAACACTTACGTATTATTTTATTTATTGAAAACTACTAATACAGATAAAGATAGTATAAAATTACATTTACTTTTTATTTAATAATGCAATCCACGGAAGTAAATCTTGAATGAAGGACTATATTAACGATAACACGTCGAAATTGATTATTGTGAAATGCGACGAAAGTCCTTAAGTGATTTAACTTGGAAATTAATTATTATTACTGCTGTACTGCTCTGTACTATTCTTGTTTCAATAAATTCATTTAAAAAAACATTATCATCTCTCTTAGAATAGTATTTAATAATAAAATTCTTCGAAATTTCAAACTATATCAAAAGAGTAAAGGAGATTGATGAATTATACTTCTTTTGCTTGAATCAATAAATTATAAAAATGTTGTGAAGCAACATATTCTATTATTATAATGAATATAAAAATAAATTTAAAAATAACACTTAATTTGTTGTTGAGTTTTTTTTAAACATTTAGTATATATTTTGTGAATAAAAAATAGTTATTGTTTTTCTTATCCCACTTGGTCAACAGTAACATCTAGACCAGGGGTGGCCAACCAGCGGCCCGCCTTGAACTTTTTCCGGTCCGTGAGATTTATCGCACTTCTACAAAAATATATTTATTTCAAATTGGCCAAAGTAATGAAAATCAATGTATTAAAAAAATATACTATGTGTGCATCCATATATTCAAAAATGAAATGTCGAAATAATGACAAAAATTAACTTCAACTTTAAAATAATATTCTTGCGAATATAGGGCAGATATTGCCTGTTTACAGTTATGAGTTCGCAGAATAATTAAGTTATAAACACCAATTAAGATGCAACACCAATAACGATAATCACCAACTACGATAAACATCAATTACAATTACGATTGCAACACCAATTGCGATGTGCAAATACCAAAAAATTAAGATCGATTTGCAAAAGCTAGTGGAAGAGTGAAGAAACAAATATCGTATTAGCAAAAACAAATATTTTTTAATGATTTCATTTTTTTTTTTTATTTCATTTATAATTATATATAATTTTATATTTAATTTTTAGTGTTATATGTTTCTTTTACAACGTGCGTTTAGTGTCATTATTTTTATATTATTATGTTTACATGTAAGAATGATAGTAAACCCAATAATAATTACTCATTATGTTTCACTCCAAAAAATGTCTATAGTGGGTCTAAATCTAATAGGGGGGATATATAATTTTATATGCGGCCGCGGTGTTATGATGCATTTCCAAAGTGGACAGCAAGATCATTTGGGTTGGCCAACCCTGATCTAGACAAGTCGAACCCGTGTGTTCTCACGTAAGAATGGAAGGGGGTGGGCAGAAAATAATTACTAAGCTATATAATGTAGAAATCGTTTAGCGAGTGACCCCAAGCTGAAGGAGTTCCAAAAAGTGCTCAATGATTAACGAAACATAAATAGAGCTTAAATGATTAAGATTGGAAATTTGAATATATATATTATTATTCGACTTCTCGTGGTTGGCAAATTTGTCATAGTTGACGTAATTTTTTACGCTGTTGTACTGTCTGAGTTTTCGACCTTTCTTCTGACCAGAATTCTTCATTTCCTCGTCGCCGGATGTTCTGAAATTTAAAAGCAATAGGACTTCTTAGTCTATCCCAGCATGAGGTTGGGAGAAAGAGTTCACTGAATCTCACATTGGTTTTTATTGTTAAATTTGTAATGCCGCCTAAGAAAAGAAAACTATTAAAGCAGACCAGGATTGATGCGGCATATTGAACAGCATATAGGTTTTTAAAAATGTGGAAACATCAGAAATTAGGAATAGGTTAGTTAATAGTTAGTTGTTAATAGTTTTTCTCTCTGGAAACCGTGCAATACCGGTTTATATTAGTTTATTACATACTGATACTGGGATTTATGCTTTTTTTTTTTTTTTCTCTAAAAATTTCTGTTGTCAACTAGTACTTAATCAAAAGTAAATTTTTTTGAAATCTACTAACTAAATTACAAGTAAAATAATTATTTAAAAGAATGAAAACTGTAATTTTTATTTTCTTAGTAAAAAAATTAAAAATTATTTAGAAGTAATAATTCCGCCTTAAATTTTACAATTTAAACATTTCATCAAATAAATTATTATTTCTCATATCTTACATCGAGAACATAAAGTAGAAATGTTTAATAGATCAAAATCAATAAATTTAGTGATACTCATGTTAAAAAAGATATAAAAATAGAGCTTTTGCAGTTTAACTTTTCTTCCAAGAAAAGAAATGAAAAGATATTTAATATCGTATTTCTCCTTTCTTAAAACAATGTGTCATAAGATTATTAGATATACTTAAACTGTGAATATTTTTATTATTTATTTATTTTTGTTTTATTCACTTCAATAAGTTTGAAGTAAGTTTTCATTGCAAGTTTTTACTGCTTTTTTAAAATAATATTTGTCTTGAAGTTTAAGGCCTTTTTTTCTACCTTTTTTATATCATACTTTATGAGAATGTTTTTTCTTGAATGAATGTCTTTTATGTATTTCTATGAATGTAGGAGTCATTTCAATTCTAAAAACAGGTATTCCCCTAAGTTTTAATAATCAAAAATTATCTTATGAACCATTTTTTTTTTTTTTAATTTCACAAGTTCGTAACTATCTTTAAAATAAAAATGGGTTGACTAATTATGAATCACAAATGATAAAGCCTGACTTGTGAAGGCTACTACCTGTCAACAAAATTCTAGCAAAAATATTTTATCAGGATTTAGCAGAAAAATAAAGCTAAATATAACTTAAATTTTCGCGATAACACTTATAGATTAGTTGATCTTTCACCTATGATTGACAAGTTGTCAGAATCTTTGTACGTCATTCTAATTCAAAAAATGTTATCAAATTCTACCTGTATGTAAACCGTCACAGCCGATTTAGGAAAGGATAAACATTCCCACCCTACCAGAAACATCAACTGTCTACAAACAGAAAAAACATTTGCTGACTCGCATTGCATAAAACCTAATATAAATTTTCTCTTCCCATGACTCTTATGTGCATAAACACGTATTACAAAAACGCTTTTATTTGTGGTGTAATATTAATACCTTTTTATTTGGTACACCACGCAACAACAAATAGTGATATCGCTTTGTGGGTTTGGTCGTGAGGACCGCTTGTCTTTCACCTATGATTGACAAGTTGTCAGAATCTTTGTACGTCATTCTAATTCAAAAAAATGTTATCAAATTCTATCTTAATGTAAACCGTCACAGTCTATTTAGGAAAGGATAAACATTTCCTCCTTACCAGAAACATCACTGTTTTACAAACAAAAAAATTTGCTGACTCGCAGTGCATAAAACCTAATAACCAGATATAATTTTTTCTCTTCTTATGTGTCTTATGTGCATAAACACGTATTACAAAAACGCTTTTATTTGTGGTGTAATATTAATACCTTTTTATTTGGTACACCACGCAAAAACAAATAGTGCTATCGCTTTGTGGGTTTGGTCGTGAGGACCGCTTGACGTCATAGATCGGGCACCAGAAAAACAATCCTTCCAATCTGAATCGTCTCAGAAAGTCAGGAGCTGTGAGTCACACGTTGCGAGGTTTCCCGTGACTTTGTGACGCGCGACTGCCGAGTTTCGCGGCAAAAGTTTCACCGCCAGCTGCGCGCAGCTGACGTCATCACGTGAGGTCAGTGAAACAGCTTTTGCCGTCACTCCGCTAGTGCGGCTACTTCACTGCTGGCAGCCGTGTTCTGCGCTCGTTTACAAAACACTTCCCGACTTTCGGTGAGTTTAAGTTTCGGCCGCACCAGTTTCGCTCAAGCCACCAGTGAAATATGCGCATTTAGTGAGTATTTCTTTTGCTCATACTCGTTATTTAGCATTACAAAAATCACTTTTAGATTATAAAATACGTTGAATCTGAAGTAGAATTTCTTTAAAAGAACATCTAGGATTCTTTTTAAACATTAAAAGCTGTTTTCGTATGACCTCGATTTTGGTTCATAAAAGTGTTTTATTGTTTTAGAATGGATGAAAAAAAATGTTTAGTAAATTATTTTTATCTTTATAAAAGTAGGGTATTTTTTGAAATTTAAAAAAAAATTATTGCAAATGCTTTTAGTTAATTTTTTATGAATGGTGAAGTTTTAGGAGATCGTTCACTAATTCATATTTTTGTTGTTGCACTTTCATTCGGTATGTTTGTCATTTTATATATTTAAGAATTGTTTTGTAAAAAGAAATATGCAAGAAAATTGAAATGTTTACTTGTTTATAATTATAAAGAAGCATTTTATTTATCATTTATTTAATATAGCAATTTATTTATCATTTATAAAAGCATTTTATTTATTTATTAAAAAGCATTTTATTTATCATTCATTGATTTTTGCACATTTAAATTGTGTCTATATTAACATACTTCAAAACCTATTTTTATAGCAGCGTATTTGGAAAGAAAACTATATAGTATTAGAATTGTTTTAAAACTTTGGTGAAATCGTCATTTATCCTTTAAGCTCATTTATAATTCATTGCAAGTTTTTCAAATGGTTTATTGTATTCTTTACTTTGCTTTTCATAATTTATTTAAGATGTAATCAAACTACTTGTTCTGTTTAACATATTGCATTAAAGGACTACAAAAAAACTTTCTGAAAATAAAATGCACATGTTTTCTAATGTATTTAGCTCACAGTTTATGTGACTTTTGCCAGTTTCGATCAGTGTTTGTATTTTTTGCAACATGTACTAACAAAACAATTTCTGCGACAGTATTTTTAAAGCAAATATTTTCGATTTCGATCAAAGATTAATTCATATGATTATAATTATAGTTATAATAATTAAATTGAATCTATACTACAAAAATTCTAATTATTGTCAATGATAAATTTTTAATCTGTTTACTGTTTTTTTTTTTAAACTTCATATTTTATAATTTACGAAAGATCTATTTATCTCATATTCAATTACATATGAAACAGATTTGTTTTAATTAAATTGTTTGTTTTTTTATTAAAAAAAGTATTAAAACTAGGTTGTAAATTTTTTTTTTTTATTTCGCTATCTTAGAACACTTTAAAAATCTTTTTTGCTCTTAGTTGGCAAATGTAAAAAACGCATTAAGTGAAGTACTTCTAAGAATTCAAAGCGTTCAAATAGAGTGATGTTAACATTTCTGGAACAGAGTTGAAATATTTAATCCTATAATTAGAATAATTGAACTAATCACTAACACATCCTTAATTGTAGCTAATTGGGAAACATCTATAAATAGGAACTCATTTAGGAGTCGCCATTGTTTTAAGAATTCATTGAAATTGGCACTACTTAAAAACTTCAAATGTATTTCATATTTTGATTTAGTAATCTATTGTGATATTTTATTTTTAAAAAGTCATTTAAATTAGCTCTAAATGACACCATTAGCACCATGTTATTTTCCAGCACAGTAGTTGATCGTAATACTTTATTGTCAAAGATTGAATAAAGTATTTCTCACTGCTTTACTCATTATATGTTTGTGTAATATTTAAGAATTCTTTGACAAATTTAATATCATATGCTCATATTGAAACTAATTAGAAATGTTAAATGGTATTGTGGTAATTATTAAATGGTAAGATTATATCTTATAATGTAATTGTACTTATGTGTTTAGAATTGAAGAAAAATATTTATTATTTTTATTTCGAAGAAAATAAGGTGCTTAAATTATGTGTTATTTTATATTGTTTATCTAAATAGTTTACTCTTTTCCCACTTTGAATTTATTTAAAAAAAGCTTTATAAGTTTCTATAATAAAAATAAATTTAATGCTCATTTCAACGAATTGGTTGCATTAAAGAAAATAGTAGTCAATAACATCGTTATTATTCTGTTGTTGTTGTGGTAGTTTTTTTTTTTTAATATCCTAACATGTTTTCATTGACATAACAGAAAATTTTCATTTATTTTAGAGGTTTCGCTTTTGTATTTATAAATAAATTTTTAGAGAATTTAAGTTCATTAAAATGAATATAAATATGGTTTTCTTTTAGTTGCAAAAACAGCTCTTAAAACGTGTAAAAAACTCTTCTGCATATTGAACATGCTATTTAATGTATGTTCAAAAAAAAGACGTCATTTTTCCTGCTACTTATTACACAAAACCTGTCTAGACAGTAAATAATCGATATAAATTGTTCTTAAGAGCTATTTAACAAGAATTTAATCATTCTGAACCGATCTCTTAACACAGAAATCACATAAAAGGGTGATTCTTTTACAAAAATATTCCTTGGATAAGTGTGAAGGAAAGATCGGGCAGACAAGTTTGCAAAACAGCAAAACTTTTTCGAACTTCTCTCTCTCTTACTAAAAATCGAAAGAGAATGTGTAAAGAATTCCTAAAATTCCTGATATCTTAGACTTTCCCAGTAAAGATCTCCCACGGAGGCATATCTTCAGATGAAAGTGGGAAGATCGGAGGAAATCATGAACTTTTCTCTTCACTTCCTACAAGTTAGAAATTCTCCTGTCTAGAATTATTTATTTAGGCGTATTATTATAAGCCCCTGGCTAGATAAAATGTGATTTAGTTCACTGTCTTGCTACTTTTATATAGTCTATGCTACTAACTTCAAAATTTTCTATGGGTGTCGTTTTTATGTTGAACAGAAGTTTTATGACAGCATCTAATTTTTTTAATACTTTTTCGTTTTTCGGTAGAAGAAAAACATTTGTAAGATACTTTTTTTTATTTCTCTCGTCTTTCGAGAAGATCGGCAGTTTTTTCTACGTTTTTTTTTTTTTTTCCTTCCCTCTGTCAATCAAATTCTAGAAGTGCAGTTATTTTGAGAGTTTGCTAAAAATATGCAAAGTAACACTTAAGTTGAGCAAAAGTTATCGACAAATGCTTTGTTTTGTTATTTAGTGTGATAATGTTGTATACGTCGCAATTTGTTCTAAGCGATGCAGTCTGCGATGTTAGGAACTTTTTTTTAACACCTTGTAATTGAGTCTTAGTCTTCATAGTTATGCCATCTTCATAATTTTTGCATCTTCTTTTAATCATCGTTTGTTTCTGTTTGTTGAGTGTTCATTTTCTTTGTTCTTTTTTTAATTTTTTTTGTATTAATTAATTTTTTTTTTTTTTTAACAATATTAGGTGTAAAAACTACTTTACATGTGTTTCTTTTGCCTGGTTTTGATACTAATGTTACTTTTATTAAGTTTGATAATAACTTATTGTTTATTTAATTTTAGAAAAAATATCATTATTAAAATGTAGAGTAAAACTTCATCAACTTTAATACAATATTCTTATTATCAAAATGCTAATTAGACTAAACAAAATTCTTTATAGATTCAAAATCAAATGTTAATTTTTTAAATTAATTTTTATTCGCTTTATCATTTAATGATAATTTAGAATGATTTTTACTGTTTATAATTGGTTATTTATGTTATAATAACTTTAACTTTTGAATGTAATTGTCTACATACAAATTTGTTAAAGCTCAGTTATCAATACATACGATGCAAATTTAAAAGTTAAAAAAATGATCTTTGTAAATGTTGATATTTTTGTAGCAACAGTTAGTGTTGAAAATAAGTTTATAAACTTAGGTTGTTTTGTATATCAACTTTATTCTTATTAAATTTATTTAGACTTTGAAATAAATTTAGAAATGAAACATCAAAACATCTTTTGAAACATGAAATATGTGGGGAAAAAAGTTTTTCCCATGAATGAATAACATGCAAATTTATCCGTGTCCTTTTGAAAACTATTTCAATTTCTTAAAAAAAATAAGCAATTCTCTATCTTGAATTTTAATTTTTTTTAAGTAAGATAAGAGAGAAAATAAAGTAGGATAAAGAGATTGTATTTTTTTCTAATTTATTATGATATTTAATAATTTAAATTAATTAATAGAAATGTTGTTATTCAATAGAACACTTTATTAAGTCATTAGAAAATAACCCTTATAGCTCTTTTAAAAGTACAATTAAGAGTAACAGAACTGTTTAATGTCCTTTAATATTTATTCATTCAAATATAGGATTTAAAAACAAGTCGTGTGGGAATTATTAACGTTTTTTGTTTTAATTGATGTGACTATGACCATATTCAAAGTATTTAGAACATGTACTTCACCGTATTTATTATCTCCTATGTGTGAATAAAACAAATAAATTATCTGTTCAAGGCTGGACATAAATGAGCGAGTTTAGAAAAAAATGAAATAAAACATCTGTCATTAGCTTTCACTGCGAAGTTGAATATAGAAAACATTCTAATGCGTAAAAAAAAAAAAAAAATAAACTTTTAAAAACAGTAATAAACGAAAAATGAAGATAGAAATAAGTTGATCATTCGTCGTATTGTGTAAGAAGAATAGCAGGTGAAATTTTTAAAGGAGCAACACTGAAACATTTTATGATATTGGATAGTTATTGACTCAAAAAAATTAAACAAAAAAAAATTCAGTCATCAATTTCTCCGTCACATATTATATAAACTGTCAACAGAAAAATAAAATTGAAATCATGTCTGCTTTTGAGATGGAAATAGTCAGAAGGAAAATAAATTAATAAGATTTAAAACAAAAAGTAACCTGATGCAATATACATGTATATGACTCATAAAGTTTGGGTTTTTGAAAAATGAAATTGGAGGAAAGTTTAATACTAATTAAGAAATATTCCACATGAAATTCTTGCAGGGGAATAAAATCGAAGACAAACTATAAGTGTTCATTTGTTATAATGAAAGATGTCTTTGATTATAGTTGTTTTATGTCCAATAATTACATATCCGGCATAAAACATTTTTTATTTTTATCTGCGTTTTAATTTTTATTTTATACTTTATCATTACTTATTATTAATGAAGAAACCATAGATAAATATTTTTCCTTAATTGGCAAAAATTTTGTTTTGTAAAATTCAAAGATGTAAAAATTATTAATTATTTAATTTTTGTAACAAATCTGAGATATAGAACATCTCTTTGTTCAATTAAATAAACATTTTACATACTTTTATAGGAATGGATGCATAAACAATATTGGTTTTATTTTTCAAAAACAATTAAAAGATAATCATAATCTCTTTTTTTATTCTATAATCCTGCAGTAAATTTTGAACATTTAAATGCTCTTTTTACTCTTATGTAAATGAAGGACAGCTATGCAAAATAATGTTAATAATGCATAAATATTTCTTTCTTTTTATCAATCGTTATTCCTTTTATTTCTTAAAAGCATATGAATCTTATGTAATAAATCCTGTAAAGAATCAATATCTAAAAAATCACCAGAAATATCAATATTTAAACTTAATTGCAGTGCAGTGCAGTAGTAATTTAATATACATATCATTTTTAAACTATATTTTTAGTCTATATATATATATGTATTCCTTAAATATATTCAAATATACTAAACTTCTAATACAAGAATTAAAATTTTTTACCAATTTTATGACGTTTTTAGAAAAATGCAATGATAAAAATGAAAAGTTTTACTGATTATAGTTAAAAGAAAGATTGTATTACGTTAACAATATAAATTCAAACAAAAGTTATTTTTAACCTACAGTTAACCAGATGTTTTAATGTAAATTAATAATAATGGGAATAAACAAGCACACGTTTCACTAGACAATTTGGCATAAAGTTTCTAAACTTTTTTGTGTGTGTATTTGAAAACAAGTTGCTATTTCAGAACTTTATAATTTATCTTAATATCAAATATAACAGGAAATGGAAGTATGCTTACATAAGTGTCTCATGTATTAGATTTTATGGCAACAGATTAAAAAGATGTTTATAAATTTAAAGAAATAAAAAAAGATGTAAAAAAATTTATTCAAAAGAATCGATCTGATGACTATTTTAGCATGAATTAAGTATTATATTTCCTAATAAGTATAGAATTAAAATTATGTTCGGTTTATAGAATAGCTATTTTTAAAAATAGATAAAAATTTTATATATTAAAAAATAAACCATTTTTTAAACACAGAGATGCTTACTAATTTGGATTTGATCTTTGGAATTCTCAAAGCTTAATTGTTTATGATTTGGAGAACTATTTGAATGCTCCAATGTCTAGCTCTGTAAAAACTGAAACTGTTGAATGCTTTAAATAATATTAATATTCATATTAGATATCTGTTTTACAATTACAAAAAATGCATTATTTTTAGTTTCTTTGGAGAATTGAAAAAAAAATATATATATATTTATGGCTGTTCAAAATATTCAGCTTGATTTTCAGTTAGAAATCTGAGTTGTATCATTGATTTCAAAAAACAATTTTCATTTGTATTTTTACTAGTACTTTTGTGTTGAAATATGCTATCTAAAGATAATCATTAATTTAAAACGAGTTTATATTTCTATCTAGTTAAAAGGCTTATTAAGAGGAATATGTGGAATATTAGATACATTTATTAATATATGTTATACCTTTTTTCATTATTCTTGTAGAACACTAAGCAAAAACTACTTTCACAAGTAGGCATATGCGCTATTGTGTGGCTTTTATTTCACTCTTCAAAACACTTAAAAATAGAAATATTTATTTACTCTTATTGTTATTTGGCAACCTTTGAGAGATAAAAAGTTTCTTTTTTTGTAGTAGAGATATATGGAAAGATAAAAAGTGACTGATTCTGAGAGAGATAATGAAATAGTCATGATAATACCTATGTGATGAATGGGTTTACTAGAAAGCAGTTTCATGTTCTTTACAAAAAATACCAAACGTTTTGATAACAATGAGAGATAATAAATAGATAAAGGTCAATCATCTTTTTGAGAGTTAATTAAATAACTAAAAATTATTTAATTTTCTTCAATAAAATAGTAAATTGATTTCGCATTAAAATTAAAAATACATTGAAGTGTGTCAAAAAATTATTTTTAATGTATAGATAAATATTTAATATCGCTTAAACTGTCATACATTTAAATCATGGAATAAAGCAAGTTTGAAGTGTTTCTATTCGAAAGTTTTCCAATTCGATTAGTATTTCATTACGCTTGAATAATTTTGTGTTCAACTGAAAATTCGAAGAAAAATTATGGTCAGTCAGGCAATAAAACTATACAGTTTTTATAACAGTTGCCTTGACTCGAATCGTATGGCCGATTGATAACAAAGTAAGACAGACAGAAAATAAAATATGATCACTTTTTAAGGAATGTTTAAATTTATTTTATATTCAATGTTGCATGAAGTTTTTGACACACTCGTGTCAAGTCGAATGTTTTCAGTAATCGATCACAATTGTAGAAATAGTTATAGTAAAAATCAGTGAATCGCATGAGATACTTATTCTTCATCTTGTTCCATTCATAAGATTCTGGCATTGAAGTTAGCCTTTGAAGTTTCTATTTTGGAAAGTTTCTATCAGCTGAAAAAAAATATCTTATCCCTTTAGCCTTTAGAATTCATTGCGTCTAACCTTATTTCTTAAAACGAACAATCGACTGATTAAAAGCAAACAACCTTATCACACTTAACGTTTAGTTTCTGATGCCAAAAACTTAGATCTAGAACGTTGCAAAAGATAACATGAGAGGCTATGTATCGTTAACCATTCGATACTTTCTTACTCAGATGCGTTGCAGAAGATAACATGAGAGGTTATGTGTCGTTTACCCGTTCAATACTTTCTAAAATTAAGAATCCTTGATTGATATGTATTCCACATTGTGTGACAAATTGATAGGTCAAAAGACGAAGAGAAAGATTCTATGAATCAGATCAATTTCATTCCATTGAAGTTTCTCTAAGTTCTTAACTAGACAGTTCTAGAACTTTGTAGAACTCAGTTTGTTTTACAGATGGAAAACGTTTTCTAAAATCCAGGTAATATTTGAATTATCTAAGTAATTATAAAAATGTTCCGTGTATTGAAATTTATTTATGTGTATGGAAATGTATTTATTCAGGTAATATTTTAATGCCTGTGTATTGTATGTATTTCCATACATAGAAACTTACGTGGTTAGCTATAGAAGCAAAAGTAATTAAAACTGAAAATAAACTCCACAAGACTTAAAAACTTTGTTCTTAAATGCAGTGCTCCCAAATTTTTTAAATTGCTATTTTTATAACTCCTAAATTATCCGGAAGATTATAATTCATTCATGCATAATATGATGCAAATATTTATTTATGTTATATAATTTTTTTTTTTTTTTTTTTAAATTACTATTTTTTTCGCAGACATATAAATATGTTTTCCATTGATTGAAATTTTATTTCTATTGTTTATAACTCAATTCATTTCTTATTATTTAACTTTCCAAATCTGTTTTGGAATGATTTAACTTTTCAAATCTCTTTTTTTAAATATTTGAGTTTACTTTAACTGAGCTGTAATTTTTTTCTCTGTTCACCCAACGTTCTTTCATTTTCTGCTTTATTCTCAATTCAATTTTATTTCTATTGTTTATAACTCAATTCATTTCTTATCATTTAACTTTCCATATCTGTTTTGGAATAATTTAACTTTCCAAATCCTTTTTTTTTTTAATATATTTTAATTGAGCTGTAGTTTTTATCTGTTCACGCAATTACTTTCCTTTTTCTGCTTTATTCTCAATTAAATTCGAAGTCGAAGTTCTATAGCGAAAATGGTCGCAAAGTTTATTCACATACATTCGATCATATTACACACTTAATTAATATTCATAAAAGTGTTACGATCGTCGATTTCCTTTTATTATTATCTGACGGTTATGGTTGCGCCAACTCCACCTGAAATATTTCGGAGATTTTTAAAAGATAACATTCAGTCAGTAGTAGAACCGAAGATGGTATATTTTGGGCCATATTCACTTTCGCATATTCGGTGTTTATAACCAGATGACCATGAAAAGTTTTAGTCGTAGAAGTTTCGCTTCAACATCGTAAGGAACATTAAACTTGATAGCGGTATTTAATCTGACATATTCTGTTGAAATAATATCTTAACTTTCCCTCATTTTGGACGTGAGTTTTAAATCTATGCAGTTTCATTCAATAAACAGAAACTAGTACTTATTTTTGATGCTTTTTCCACATTTCTTTTACAAAGCAATTGTCTTTGTTTCTGGATAGTTTATGATGGATTTACTTGTTTAGATCTCAATTAGTAGCAGTCTAACTAGAAGATATGTGTTAGGAGTAAAACAAGGATGTCCACTTTTTAGCTTTGACTACATTTGCAGAAAAAAAAATTATTTCGAGCTACAAATAAAATGTGCTTAATGATAATAAATAAGCAAAATAGTTATTAAAGAATGTACATTCTAAGATGTTGGCCGTGAGAAGTAATCAAACATGTTGTTGCAAAATAATCTTTGTACATTTTTTTTAAATCACTGAACAAGTTAAGAAGTTTAAATCATTCAAATAAGAAATAACTAAAAACATAAAAATAACAAATGCACATTGATATTTAGATAAAATAAATCCTCATTAACTTCATTTTTAAAAATATTTTTATGTCGGTAGAATTTTAAAAGTAAATGAAATAAGTACATAAAAATGTTAACTGTTTTAAGGAAATTTGTGATTTTTTTACTTTGACAATCCTGATATAAAGTTAATTGTATAAGTTGCAATAAAAGTTTAGTAATGCGTATTGATATTTAGACAAAAATAAGACTTCATTATTTTTTTTGTAAAAATATTTTTACATAGTTAGAATTTTAAAAGTAAATCAATTAAATACATAAAAGTGCAAGTGTTTTAAGGAAATTTGTGATTTTTTTACTTGGACCATCCTGATATAAAATTAATCATATAAGTTGCAATAATAGTTTATAGTGCACATTAATATTTAGATAAAATAAAACTTCATTAACTTTTTTTTAATATATTTATATAATTAACTTTAAAAGTAAATGAAACAAATGCATGAAAATTTTAGTGTTTTACGGAAGTGATTTTTTACTTGACAATCCTGATATAAGTTAATTATATAAGTTGCAATAATAGTTTAGAAATTTGTTGAGTTAAAAATTAAACGCATAATTTTAAAGTTTATATATTATTAAAAGGTGATTTTTATATCAATATTTGTTGAAGTACTTCTATAATGAAAGATCCATTATATTATTGAAAAGAAAAAGAAACACGAAACTAGTACCTAAATTATGCATACGAGAAAGTTTTGCACTTTTAAAATGTGGAATATAAATAGAGTTAAACAGAATGCATTAAGTTTTGTGCGTCTTGAAAGTGTTTTATCTTTTATAACATGTTTTTCTAAACACGAGCAAGTGCTGTTCTCTGCACTTGAGAGATGATTACTTTTTACATAATGTTTCTCTTCTTCCGTGAGAAAGTTTGAATCTAATGCGTCACTTTTCACAGATAAGAATTCTATGTGGAATATAGTTAAAAATTAAAACGTCCGCATCAGATTTTTATCTTCGAAGTAAAAAAGTTCTTACGAAACACTTTTTTTATTCTAAGTAGATGTTGCATTCAATCTATGTATAAATGAAAGCTTATAAAATATATAGAAGATGCATGTATGTGTTTGTTCTTTAAATATGCTTCCTTAATTCAATTATACAGAATGTTAAATATTATTATAAAATAATAAATAAATAAATTATTTTTTTGCACTTATTTTCAGTAAAAAAGAAAAAAAGTTCAAAAATAATTTTTTATAAATTAAAAAAATTTGTCGTTTTTTTCTGAATTATCTTCTGGTTTTTAAGTACTAGTGTAATACAGAATATAATAATAATAAAGTATATAACTGTAGAGGAAAAAAAAAAACTAAACAATAGAGTCGAAGTTTTATAGATTTAATTGTATTATAAATAGAGCTACTGCAAATGTTATTTTCCTTTCAATCTAAAAAAAGACGAAGAAACTTTTTTTTTTTCTAATAACTGGGCATGACTCATTTATTACTTAAAATAATATAAGATTTATTATTATTCAATAGGATATTGTATTGCGTAATATTATTCAATAAGATACTGTATAGTTAGTTACCTTTGTGTATTTGTATTTTGCTAACTATTTCGAAGGATGTATTTTCATTTTCACAAAAATTTCTCTTAAAGAAAAATTGCAAATGTGTCAATATTTCGAATTCTTGAAGTTTTTGAAGAACAGTTCGTGAAATCTATTTATTTATTACACGTATTAATAGCTTGAAGGATCATAGTATTCTATCATTTACAGTAATTCTATAATACAGTGTTATTAAAAGTAAAAATATATATATATATATATATATATATATTGTTTTATACGTTTTTTTCCGTAGTTGGTAACAATGGTTCTTCAGTATTTACCATAATCTATCTAGATATGATTTCTTTTATTTTTAAATACCTAAGTTTTGTCTAAGGACATCCCCCACTTGAACAGCAAATATGTAGAAGTTTCGGCGTTACTAAGTTGAGAGGAGTGAGCTGTTACGTGGCACCGCTATCTTTTATTAAAAACATCCAAGTGTAGCAAAGGTAGGAATCACATACTCTTCCCTCTTCTTAGAGATCAAAGGAATAAGAAATATTTTATAGAATTTTCCGGTCTATGAATTTATTGTGTTCATATGCCCACCCTTGGCACAAATTTGAAAATACAGGAGTTCGTTTAATTTTTTTTCCAGTCTAGGATTTCAAAATAAAAGATCGCTGTTAACAAAGGTTTATCTTTCTTTGCGTATACAATACCCTATGTTTTCTGTTTTTGTTGATGGTCATTTTTTTATGTTTTGTTGTAAATTTCCACTATAAAGTCATGTACTGGTAATAAAAATGGCTCGATTTGTTTGAAAGACGGTAAGGGTTATTATTAAGAAACTTTCCTGATGAAAATGAAATTGCTGTAAAGAGTTGCTTGGGAAGAGTGGTATGGAAATTAGACATTTTTTACCGAAAGGATATCGTGCTTTATTTCTGATGCAGATGGCTTTAATTCATGAATAATGCATCACACATATTTTCCTCCGAAGTAAAGCATTAACACTTACTTCTGTGGGAGGCATGATTCAGACATTGCTCTCATAGAGAATATTTACAACTAATTACGAAAATTTTTCGAAAAATTAAATTGCTCATTTAAGGTTTTAGCATATTGAATAAACATGTAAATTTTACCAGTTTCACTCTGTGTTATCTCATTTCAGTATATGAAAATCTACTCTAATTTATTTATTTCCATTTTTCATTCGAAAATCATTTAAAAAAAGTTTGAAAGGAGAATTTTACCTTGAGTAGTAGGCTTTTAATAAAATGAAAAAACTTTTTCAACTTACTATATTCGTCTGAAAAATTTTATGAAATCCTTTTGGTCAATTCATGAATTTATTTTTTACAAATCCTAAATAAATTTTAAAAATATTAATCTATTTCAACAAATATTTTTAATAATTTTAAATAATGTCCTACATTTAATATGGTTCATTTCATAGTTTTGCTTCTTTGATATTTATAAAAGTGTATTAGACAACATAGAACTAATAACCAAATAAAACCAATTATATTATTATAAAAACCAAATATTATTAACCATTATATAAAAATTATTAATCGAAAAAATTAATAATAAAAAACCAAATATTATTAACTATTATAAAAACAATTATTATTAATATTATTATATTATTATAAAACCAATTTAACCAAATAAAAGTACCTATGATATGTTTATTACGTGAAAGAGTGGTTAGTATGATAGTATGTTTATAATTCATTGTAGCTGAAATCAGGTAGTCTGAACTTATAAAAAGTTTGTTTATTTATGTTATAATAATCACACATAAATATAAATATCCAAAAAAAGGACATAAATGGATAGAAATTCAGTTATTATTAGATATTGCATTAAATTTATTCAATAAAATATAATATATTTAAGTACATTTGATTTTCCAAAGTTGAAGAATTTTTTTTATCTGAACTAATATATTCGCGAACTTTGATACACACAGCTGAAAAAGTTATAAATCCAATTAGACTTCCACCAAAAATAAATAAAGCAACGCCAGACGCCATCGAGATGAACGTGACTATGATCATGGTAAATAAGAAATTTCCAAATGTACCCTAATGGCCGAAAACGATCCCAGTGAATATAAGACATATGGCAAATCAGCGCAGAGAAAGAAATAAGCACGATCGAGCTTTAATCAAAAAAGAAATGAACGTTTCCCAACACCTAGAGGGAAAGAAATAAAGAAAAACCGATCAAGAAGCAAAAAAATAAATAAAATTTCTGAATGCAACTCTATTAAATTTGGTGGTAAAACATTATGAAATTAGATAGAAACTTCATTACTTTCTTTATATGAAACTTAGACACAAAAACTTGTGTTTTTAGAACTATTATAAATATTTTAAATCCTTCCAATTGTGATTTTTTTTGTCTGTATTATTTTTTATAAATTTTGTTTCATTTTCTCTTTTGTTATACAAATGAAATATAACAAAAGAGAAAATGAAACAAAAATCAGACTTTTATACTTTATTTGTATTAAGTCTCGATTTTCCTTGGAAATCTATTAAAAAAAAATTTAATCGAACCAAAATGCATTGATAATGTTATTAATAATAATTATTTTTGTTATATGCTTCCTGACAACTGAATATTGGATAAATTCAAAAAAGTATGAATTAAGAGTGATCCAGTGATAAACATTACTATGGTTGCAAATAAAATTATATTTATTATTATATTCCAAATACCAAAGAAAACTATAATTATTATATTCATAATACCAAAGAAAACTATGTTTATTATTATATTCATAATACAAAAGAAAACTATGTTTATTATTATATTCATAATACAGAAGAAAACTATATTTATTATTATATTCATAATATTAAGAAAAACTTTTGACCTAAGAGCTACAACAAATCTATGATTCGCGTAAACATTTTTATTTCAAAGCATAAGAAAATGTCTCACTTTTTTCACGAACATTTGAATTATTTAACTGATGTATAAATGCTATTAAATTATCAATGTAACTGTATTGTATTTTTTTTTTTTATTTATCAAACATTTTTAATCAATAAAAAGTTGAGCCGTTAGTAATAAAGATTATATAATTTAATGACCGACTGAGTCTTTAATCGTGTTTACTTGAATAAAATCCTATAAAATTTGCAATAGAAATGCTTTATGTAATATATTGATATGGATGGCAAATTCGAAGCTACAACAACATTGAAAGGCTTTATTGATTTAAGAGATAAATATATTGCGTTTTAATCTTAAATCTTTGAATGATTTTTTTATCTTGTTGGAATACGTCATTCATTACGCTACGGACGTATAACATTTCCTTGATATTTTGAACCACATTAAAATATTTTATCCTTTGTCACAAGTATGAGGCGCTTTTCACATTATGTGGTCCCTAACTTCTTGTAAATTAAAATACTGATTGTAAAATTTTCCATAAAAGCTTTAAATAAAACAGGCTGAAACATTTCAAAATTCGTAAATGTAATATCTCTAAAAATTACATTTTAGGTTAGAATTTGAACAATATTCAGTTATCCATTTGATATATATAATTCCATGAAGTCAATCCAACACGTAGGCAGTAGTGTTTTTTATTTATTTATTTATTTTTACTGCAACAACAACCCAGTCAAGATAAAACATGAAAGTAATTTGGTCGGATAATAAAGTTGCTCATACTTAAGTCGCTCTTTCACTGTTGTAGAAAATATCAGCATCAGACCACTTATATATTCAACTCTGAATACACTTCCGGAGCTGGTAATGGTATCTTCTTGAAGGTCAAATTCCACTCATTATAAGGTCGTATTTGATAGTTGTTTATATTCGCATGAAAATACGATAGTTTTTGTTTAAAAAAAACCCGTATATATCGAATTGCATTTGTTCTCTTTTTTATATTTCATTATACCGCATTCGGTGTTTCTTTTTTAATTTCAATCGTAAAACATTTTCCTTATTATATCTGTAAGATATAATCAAACTGTGTTTTCCCGAATAACTCTGATCAACATTAATCAAATCGAAGGCAAAATACAAATTCAGATTTCTGGAAATTGTATTTTGCTCTAGTGATAAACTAAGATATTGGATTTATGCAGATTAAGATATCATTTGCGAAACAATATTTCATAAAACAATATTATTAGGCATAAGTTAGTTCAGATATTTTATAACTGTTATTTTAAAAAATGCATGTTAGTAAAATTTAATTTTTCAAAGTCTTAGCTTCGGTACCAGCTTTAAATCAATTTAAATATGTGAGAAATTGTCTGAATAGTTAAATATTTTTTAAAAATCCATTATTTTTGGATTTAAACAGTTTACATAGCAAAAATCTATGCAAAATCTGCAGTAAAAAATTTCTGTGAGTTTTATGAAAAGTAATTCTTAATATGATGTTATTAATTTATGCCTACTTTTAAATAAATGAATGAAATTTTTAAATTGATAAGTTGTTATTAATTTTTAATTTAATCAAAAATTTAATACTTATAAAATCTTAAAAATATCGTGCTTTATTTTATCTTTCAATCAGTTTTAAAATCAGTCTATTCTATCTTTAAATGAAAAAATTTAAAACACGGATAAAAATAGGTTTTTGAATCGGCACATCGATGTCAAACAAATTCAAGGGAAGTAAAAAGGACATCTTTTTTGAAATGTTTTGTGGATGCGAAATAATGTTCTTTATTGAAACTAGCAAATGTTCATGATTGTTGACTATAGACAAAAGCGTTTTATACATGTTTTTAGAAGAATGTACGTCAATACCTTCTACCTAAGCAAAAAAAAAAAGAAATATTAGAAAAAATTTGATATTAATTACAGAAGCTTTTATTTTGTTTGACATATTTCCTTTACAGACACTTTCGTGAAATATCGGAAGTCTAGAAAGAAAAAGTATTCCTTTTCATAAGATGTTTGAACGCAACTTTAACGCCATCTATGGACTAAACTCTTAACTTTGAAAATAATTAAATTTTCGAAGAGATCTTGGATATATTCCGTTAGATTTTTAATCGTTATTTGTGTTTATTATCTTATTTTGTGATTTGACTTTGTGAATAATCAGTGTCAAACAAATTTTTTGTTTTAATGTGCATCAATAAATGCCAAATTTCAGTTACGTATTGTCATGGTTTCGCTTTTTGTAATGATGGTTGAGTGAAGCAATTATTACTTGGAAGAGGTATTCTTTTTACGAATTATCTCAATAATTTGGAAATTTGTGTTTGTATGTGAAAGAGAGACTAGAGAGTTTAAATAAAATGAAATAAAGCTAACATAAATTTTACAACATTTTCAAATCCAAGTTGACTTAGAAAACATAATATTACTGTGTAAAGGATAAACATAATGTTACTTCAGTTACTATGTAAAAGATGTCACACATAAAAAACATCGATACAGTTATTTGAAAATGACTTTTTCATAAAATTATATATATATGCTTTTAAATCTCTTTGATTATCTGTGAGATTATAGTGAATATTAAACAATTAAAACGGTATTAGTTAAATCAAAGTACATAAACTATTGTTATTTTTTTGTCATTAAAAATTTAAAATTAAGACATATTTTTTTATATCCTTTTTTTTAAATTTGATGAAAAATAATTCTTTTCATATCTGATCTTTTAAAAGATATATGACTTTATAAATATACTTACCCTTGTTTAATAGTATGCAAAAACAATAAAAATAAAAGTTAATGATCCTTAAGAAGATTTTTTGATTTAATTATTAACACGTATTCAAAAATCAAAATAAAATTTATCTATTCTGACTATATATTTTATCGAATTATTATTAGAAAGAATAAAACTTTAATAGACATACTTAATAAGACGTTCTTTTAACATTCTTATGTGATTTTTTTCTGTAGATTATTATGATTCTTATTTTCATAATTCCCAGAGATAAATGCATTGCATTAATAGTAAAACGCCTGGAGATAAATGCATTGCATTGATAGCATAAATCCTGGAGATAAATGCATTGCATTGATAGCATAAAAGCCTGGAGATAAATGCATTACATTGATAGCATAAAGCTTGGAAATAAATGCATTTGATTGATATATGATATTCATTTATTTTAGGATTATTTTTCAGTATTCTTAATTAATCCATCTTGTAAATTTGCTATCTTTAATCATAATGGGATAAAACTTAACGTGTTTGAATTGTAGGAAACACGGTTCTCATAAGATTATAAGAGATGATAAATTTTTATAATAAATTATTTAATAAAGCCGTAAACGCAAATGTAAACTATTTTGAAAGAAAATAGTTCATTAATATTAGCTATGTATGCAATCTATATGTAAATGATTTAGGTTTACGATTTACAATATCTAAATGAAATTAAATATTCGTTATATAATTTCCTCAAAATGATGATAAAAAAATCTTGTGCAACTAATTACATTGAATACACTTGCTATTAAACATACTGCAAATACTAAAAGTTTTTCTAGAGATTTCTTCGGTCAGTTTTGCAGATTTAGTACCAAAACGAGTGAAGAACATTTTTTTCAATTAAAATTGCATTACATACTTGTAAATAATTTTTATATATATTTTTTCTTTGATAGTGTTTATTTTGAACTTATCTCTCTTAATTTTAAAATTTTCTGAGTTATATATAGAATTTGAGGGAATACAGAATAATGCAGGAAGACTTTTATAATTTACACAAAGTCGTTAGTTTTAACAAAAAAGGGGCAAATCATAGTTGAAAGGCTATGCACGGTGCCTTCAGTTTCGTTTATTAAAACAAAGTATTATTGCTAAAAACATTACTATGAACATTATTATTACTATTACATTATTACTAAGAACATATTTGTTATTGCCATATCAAATTATTCTGAGCAAGTGTAACTTTGTGTTTGGTCTTAATTTAATAAATTGTTTGAAATTTAACTGTTAACTTCAAAGTTAATAATTTAAAACATTTATTTTCTAATAATTTTTAAGTGTCAAGTAATGTTCAAAAATTTCAAAAGAATACACATGTGTTTCTTTTAAATCGTCGTACTTAATTTTATATCTAATTTTATATATATTATTACATCGTAATTATTTTATTCAATTAAGTTCTTTTTTAATCTTTTTAAAACTTTATTTGGAATACATTTCTCTTCATTTTATTTCATATTCAGCATCTATTTGTAATTTAGATTTAATTGAGTGATTAATTAATTATTATTTTATATTTTGATATTAAAGTCTTATGAGCAATTAAGTATTAAAGTAAATTTTACATATATTTGTAAAATGTTTTAAATCATATATGATTCTTAATAACTATTATTATTTGTCTTGTCCTTCATCATCATAACCTTGAAAAGGTATAAAAAAATTCAATTTTGCGATTGAATCTCAACATTGGATAAAAATTTTTACTCATTGTTATCAATAATTTCCTAGAAATTATCTGACAAAAAAATTTATTAACAGTTAATACGTTTGTTAATGTAGTTAAATACATTCATTACCATCTAAAACAGCTAACGTTTTCTTTCTTATTATTAGTAATTTACATAAAAAGAATCTCATTTTTCCTTAAACAGCGATGGTGATCAGTATAATTGAAGGTTTTTATAATTCATTTACATATAATAAATATTATATATAAATATATCATGGTATTATTTAAATAATGTGAATAATAAATGTATTTCAACTTTTATCTCTTTGTTACTCATAAATTATAAAATTTTTTATCTTGATTTCAATAAGTTTCCTCCGTCTACTTAGACATTGGTCATGCACTAAAGTAAGAGACAGTATGGAGAAGGGTGGGAGTTTGTTTCGAATGAATTTTATTTAAATTTTAACAATTATATAAAGTATCCGTTCAGAGTGTATCGCCCGAATCCCCAGTGAAATGCACAGTAACAAGTTGGTTGATAAACTCATATACACAGAAGTTTTCATTAAGACACTAAAAACTTTCATTAGATTTACCTTAATTTATTTTAAAACTCAAAGTTAATATTCCTTTCTTTAATTTCTCGGTTATTTTTAAAGATTTTATAGCCTTTTATTAATTATTTTTAATTATTAAGTGTATTATTATTATTACATTAATAATATTCACTTCATATTTATTATTTATACCGTTTTAAATTTTGCTCAATATACTTCATTACTACATACATTAATTCCATACATTACTTCAAATTATTACTGCTGCCTTTATCTTGTTTCTAAATTGCTTATTTCTTTTCAGGATTCACCAGTGAACCTGAAATTCGAAAACCTTTAATCCAGCACATGGGAAAACTTCAACACGTGAACAACACCAAATCTACTTCAGCCATGGACATCGATCCTCGTCCTACTTCTTGGAATTCACTCTGCCCAACTTATATCAACTCTCGTCGGAACAAACTTCTGCAAGAGGAATCAGAAGGTCCCGTAATTGGTTCGCCGCCACCAGCAGGCCCTCCCAAAGTTTCGTGGGATGGAAACTACCCCACTGATGTGCCAAACCTCAAACCTTCTCACAATTCATCTGAAGAACAAGCATCCTCCATGGATACATCTGAGTTGTCCTGTCGCATTCAAAATATCCACCTCCAACCTCAGCAACCCATCATTATCTGCGAAACCGTGGAAGATGCAAAGGTGGATCAAAACGCAGAAGGTCCATCAAGCTCAGCATCTTTGGCTGTACCATCTGTGGATATAGGAAATGAGAAGAAACGACCACCGTTACCTGCACCTTTTAAATTTTATGTTGGTGTGGATGTCAAGAGATTCCATTGGCAGTTTGCGAAATGAAACGCACTGCTAATTTTTTTTTTTTTTTTTTTTTTTTTTTTTTTCCGGATGTATGAAGCAATTTATCATGACTTAGCTGTCAATGATAGAGCTTATGTAAAGTTGACTGTTTTTATGTTTTTACGATCGTAAACAAGTTCCAAAAGAGAAAGCATATGAGTTGTACTTCAAATGCAGTTTTACGTGATGAGTGTGTTTTTTCCTAGTGTACATTTCTGCCAGTGAGGCAAACTGTGAATAACATTTTTGTTGATGGTTAACTATTCATTTTATGCATGGGGTCCTATATTAAAAACCTCTTTCTGTAAAAATCAACCTAAGTCATGGGATAGTTAACGGCATTTATTTCTTGTACATTATGTTTATAGTTGTATTGAACTAGAGTCTCCTAAGTTTTAGTTACAAATTCCAGTATGTGTAGCACAAAGTCTTGTAGTGTTGTAAATGTTTTAACTCTGAGTGTTTTCACATTTGAAAAACTTGTTTTGCTTTCATTGGTATAACTTAATGGCTTAGACTTAGAACCCTGCAATATTTTTATTTGTAGTGGTAGTAATTTTTCATTGAAACCTCATTTGTCAAAATATTGTAAATGTTTATGTGTAATAAAAATGTTTCCTGAATTCAAAATATTTTCAATGTCTGAATTTTTACTGAATACACTTTTTCATGGTTTATTTTATTTCTAATTAGTGCGTAAACAACAGCATATTCCATTCACTCTTTACATTAATTTATATTTATCGTCACTTAAACTCTTAAAAATTATGTGTATTTCATATAAAAAATTTAAAATCATTTCTTATTTATGAATGTAGTTGCTAATTTCGAATGAGTGCATATTCCATTTTTCTAACACATTGCTTAATATATTTATGCGTGGCCTTAATAGATAATTATGATGATAAAATAATTTAATTAATATTTTGTTCGATTTATTCTTAATATACCAAAAAATTAACTGAACTTTTACTTTTACCATGATGCTACCTTAATTTTTTGCATTAAAGTTTCTCTGATTTCTAAACTATATGAATCAAATTCCATTTAATAAAAAGCCTTTTAAAGTAAATATATGATTAAACATTAACAATATAACTACATGTGAATTATAAGATGGTTAAACAATTATCTCAAAAGCAGGGATAATTCGTTTGCTTTCAAGTGTATTTAGTAACTTTTTTCTCGTTCCTTTTACAGGCTTCAAGATAATATAACACTTTCTTTTTTTTTAATTAAATTCCTATATTAAAAGTGAAAACGAAATGAAAACTACTTATAAATTATAAAGTAAATTTATATATAAAAATATTGATCTAAATTATAGCCCTAGGAGCATTTTCACCAGTCAATTTGATGAAGCTTCTTAACTACCATGCAGTAGTATATATATATATATATATATATATACACACATCTCTTTCTCGTTATATATATATATATATAACCATCTTATATGTATATATATATATATATAACCATCTATATGTATATATATATATATATATATATATATATATATATATAACCATCTTATATGTATATATATATATATATATATATATATATATATATATATATATATATATATGCATATGTATATATATTATAATACTGCTTTTATGCTATAGATGACAGTTCTAAAACGTAATTTTATTATTGTATGTAAGAAATACTCGAGCGACTAAATGATGATATTACAGAAAGGCAAATATTTCTCAAAATAACAATAGATGAAAAAATATTTTACAGTATAAATCCTTCGAAATTTTTACACTAAAATTAATCTTAAAAATTTCAGAATTCAAAAGAAGGCTTTTATTTTGAATGTACGAAGTACATAAATGATTATCCTCTTCATTCTGTTAAACTTTAAAAAAACGTGGAAAATACATGAAAAGCCATTTACAGTTTTGAATGAAAATTTGAACTATTCAATCTTTATGTATTGCTGAACACTAAAGCTAATGGATTCCTACTTTTATTGAATTGAAAATATTTTGGAAAAATAACTTACTACTTTTAATATTAACTAAACAGTTAAATAATCCCTCTGTTAAACATATTACATACAGACCATACGTTTTAGTTACATATGTGATACATAGATAATTTGTTCGACATACTTAAATATTAACACCTTTGATCGCATTTTTTTTCTAAATTATGAATCTTTTTTTATAAAAGGAATTATACTTGCAATACAAACGCTGTAAATCACTTCTAGATAATGTTATTCTGCATATTTAAGCAAAAAAGAAAAAAATAGCAAACTACGTTATTGTGAATGCGATAGAATCATTAATGATAAGCATGACGTCTGCATGCCTTCGAATTTGCTGTTTTACTAGGTTTTTTTTTTCTTCTTACTCACGCCAATGTAAAATATCAAGTGTAGACACATATTTTGAAGTTAGTTAACTATTTCTAGAATGTAAATATTTAGTACAGGCAATTTTAATGACTACATCAAACAAATAACACTTCTACAAATGAAAAGAAGTAAATGTTAATATAATTATAAAGTAATGTTTTTTTCTCATAAAAAGCCTTAGAAAATTAAAGATTAAAATTTTTGTGTTGATATCTTTTCCCAGATTATTCTATGTAGTAATTCTGTAAATTTCTAAGAATACTGTTTATTATTCTATAAATCTATTTAATGCGTGACATAAAAAAATTGTCACTGAAGAAAACCACACCCAAAACGTCAATAACATGTCATAGAAGTACTTTTAATAATAATCATACATTTAACAGCTGTATACGAAAGAAATTTTTAAAAAAGATTAAAATTTACGTTATGATAGTCACAATTTGGATAAATTCATTTATAGCCTTTTAAATTTTATGATTATTTTTTGAAATTTCAGGATAAAAAAACATTCTGCAATTTCTGAAATCAAAACAATTTGGCTCTGAGAAGGCCTTCATTTAATTGTTTCAGAAGTGTAAGAAAATATATATTAGTTACAATATGGGCATCATAAATATTGAAATCCGATATTTCCGATAGATCATAAATATATAGATACAAAATCAGGCATATTTAGAAACACAAAATAAACATGCATTTTAAGCACATATGTGTTTATTGTTTGGCATTTATACCTATTATAGCATTTAAGCAGTTATTCCAGCGTGTGAAAAATTCTTAGAATCTAATAAATAATAATTGATAAAAGTAATAAATTTATTTAGAGAAAAATTCTTCTAATAATAATCAGTTTTTGAACATTTCAGACGACAATCGATTTCGATAAAGAAAATTATATAAACATTATCAATATTTATTTTAATAAAAATTTCCCATATATACAGAAAAAAAAAAAGTTTAAGATATATTTAGAAACATGCCATATAATTCAGAAGAACTTGCCATACAATTGTGAAAGGATTTCACTTGAAATATCTTTCTGAATTGTATGGCACGTATTTTCTTTTCCATATTAACGACAATTCACATTATTTAAAAATGATGATACAAAAATAGTTGTACATGAAAATTACTGAATAATGTACTGAAAAAAAAAAAAAGTCAGATATATTTAGAAACAGGCCATATAATTCAGAAGAAATTGTCATACAATAGAGAAAGAACTTCACTGGAAAGACCTTTCTGAGTTGTATAACCTTTTTTTTTCTTTTTCTATATTAACGACAATTCACATAATTTAAAAATGATGAAACAAAACAAATAGCTGTAAATTGTGTTAAGTTCTTCTATTACACGAAAAGAGCTAAACTTGAAAGCTAAAATTCCTGTTTCATTCATTTTCAACTAGACTGCACGTGAGCTTTTCCTAATTCTTTGCTTGTTTCTAAATGTGGCTGAGTGTGAAATGAGTGATGGATCTAGAATCGATAGGTCATTATCTGATTTCATGTTTCAGCTCCACACATGTCATCACAATTGTCCTGGTTTTAATGTAGCTAGCTATTTGTCAATGTCGTACAGTGAATTTGCGAAATTTAAACAGTACTTTACTTATTATGTCAGTATACTTGTGTATTTTTTCTTGCTTTCTTTTTAAAGAATTGTTAGTGATATTTAGTTGTTTCGTTTGTTGTTCATTGCTTATAACTGTCACTGTAGAAATAAATTAAAATATTAAATGTTTTTCACATACATGAATATTTAAATGCTTAAATTTTATTTTGGTTTGTCATATGTTAGTTGATATAGTATAAATATATCCTGTTAAGCTTCAAAATATCTTATTAAGATTATTTAGATTTTCTTATAAAATAATATTATATTTAATTACTAAATTTTACTTGTCTGTTATTGTAAAATCAAAATTAAAGTAATACATTATAATAATCTTAATGTTATTTTTTAAATAATGGCTATTTATAATTTTTCAAAACATATTATTTTCAAGCAAACTGAAAATGATTTTTATTTCTTCCGATTTTGGATATAAGGCTTAAAATAATTAACAGAAATCATTAACAATGTTAATGATATCTATTTCTGAAGTAAAATGTTTCACAGAGAAAAAAAAAGACAGGATTGCAATTGAATTTAAATTTTTTAAAAAAGGTGAACGCACAATCTTGTAATAAAAAAATGCGATAAAAAACTATATAAAATTTAAATCATAGAATTAAAATTTTAAAATTAAATAAATAGATTATAAAAATTTTTGCTGTTATTTTATTTCTAAAGAATACTTTAATATTCATACATAATATATTTCAGTAATTTAATCATGTATTACACATAATTTTGTCTTCTACTTTAAAATTCTAACAGCCAGATGTTACATAAAATCTCAAAGCTACTAAACTGTTATTTCAGTGCTTCAAATATAACTCTATAAAATAGTCTAAGAAGATTAATTTTATATTGATCAATATATAATAAAACTATTAAAACCCATTATTATTTACCAGTAAATGTTAAAATTTTTAATATCACTTACACTAAAGTTCTGTCAGATATTTGATTCTTCGTGTCAAAATACTTCATTATCCAAGCAGCGGACTGATGGCCAATTGTTTAGCGCTCTGTCCTTTGGTGCCACCAGCTCCTACTTTGAATCCTGCCGATGGCATGGATGTTTGTCAGTGGGTCGAAATGCCCATTAAACTGTAGATCCCGGTCTAATTAACCCAAAGTATGCAAAAAAGTGACCGTAGAGCGATAAACCAAACATGTTACATTTTACCATTGATATTAAATTATCATCAGTAATCTCTCTTGTAGAACATTTTCGTGTCGTTTTATTTCTATACTACATTTTGATCAAAATTACAATAGTTTTTATGATAACGATTATGCAAAAAAAAAAAAAATATTTTAAATCTATAAAAAATAGTTCAAGCTATATATTATGCCGTCAAAAATTTATTGCCTAATTTTAATTTTAATTATATTACACACGTTTATTTTATCGTGTCTGCGAAAATTTCATTTTTGGATTAATTTTAGAAAATTGTTCATAGACGACAGTGAAATTTAGAGTAAAGTTAACTAAAATAAATGAAAATAAATGTAACAAGAAGAATTGATCCCTTTTACTTAAAAACGAATAAATAAAATAATATGCGAGCAAAGTTTTGTAGCTATATATATATCTGAGAAGATTGCATTTCTCTCTTACTACCGAAATTAAGATGGTTCTTGATGAAGAATAGTTTTTTTTTTCTAGCGTTGCATGCATGTACAGAGAAAAATACTGTAACTAGGGGTCTGGATTAAATTTTTAGTGAAATAAAAATGTTTAAACCGTTATGTCTTTGCTTTTTGTGCTAATTCTAATTTGCACAATTGATAGATGAAAGGTAATTGCAGAGAATATTTAATAATGGTCACTTGTTAAAAAAACTAAGCGCAAAGATACATTGAGAGATTTGATTCGATTAACATTGCTCAACTGAGATATAATTTTAAGTTACAAAGTCAGCTCCGCATTATTGGGCAACTGATTCCGTGTACATCATAACTGACAGATAATTCAATATTAATCAAACGAAATCATTCTTCAATGATGGAAAGTTATCTAGTTAATATCGTTGATCATGATAAATTATTAAGTCTAAGAACTACAAATTTAGAAAAATTTAGTATTGTATCCTTTAAAAACTGTTGGTATAATAATTTTATTAAGATTACTTTTATATCAACTTTAGCAAAGTTTGAGAATTAATTTTAAAAAAATATATACGCCCAATGTTATTTTTATTAGTTTTTTGATCTTATAAAAATGTTTGAAAAGTTGCATTAAATGAAGAGAAGATATAATTTTTTATATAAAAGGCAGGTTTGACTTCAAACTATAAAATTTACTTTTTATTTCTCAAAAAAAAAAAATAATAATAATAATAAGTAAAAATAGCACTTACACACATAAAAAGAGAATAAGAAGGAAAATTTAACATTAAGTAACATGTTAAATACATTAGAAATCTCAAAAACGCTTTTTGAATTTTATTTTATTTTGGCTTAAATTTCTCTTTAGTCAACCAAAAGTCAATTTTTCCAAAGGGTGTTTGGTTTGATAAAATTAATTTTAAGCCATGAATACCATAAATAACAACGAAATGCATTGGCATTTAGTCAACACATTGTATTACAAGGGATGTTACTACAGTAAACATTTCTGCTACCTTGTTATATGTAATCATGTAAAGAAAAACAATGTATATATAAATTTGTATTTCTTCTAACTTAAAAACTACACTATTGAAAAATACAATTTTTTCAATGAATCCATGATAGTTTAATCCAGCGTATGTTCAAAAAAAGATTCAAAATTTATCTAGAACAAGAAACCTCATATGGTTTTTTTTAAAATTTATATAAATAATTCAGGTAATATTTAAAACTGACTGTGGAAAGTCTTTACTGCTACGAAGACATGAATACAACCTTGAAAGATGATATTAATTGCATATATTTATTTAATGCCATCAGAATTTGCCATTCAGTTTTGCCTTCCAAAATTTATCACCAAGTTTTCAACAGATATTGTAATATTGTGATTCTATATTACTATATTGATTCATCAATAAATATTGTAACATAAGATCACAATATTACAATACTTATTGAAAAAATTGTTTATGTGAATTGTATTTAAATTTTGTTACTGTTCTGAAAATTATATTAGCCTTACCATTTATCGCCGCAACAGCAGAAACATCTTTTTCAAGATTGAAAATGATAAAAAAATTATTTCAGATCTAATATTAGTCAAAACGATTTACCTACTTAACTATTTTATCTGTCGAATCCGAATTAGCCAAAAACTAAATTTAGATGGTATGTCAGCAAATATGATATATAACCTGAAAAAAAAAAGCGTACAAAAATTATATATTGTTACCTTACTCTATTAAGTCACATATAAAATAGTATTTTATAATACATGAAGCAATTATTTTGTTATTTAATTTATTAATGATTTTTTGTATAAATGAAATTTTAGTTTTATTTAAATAGCTTAATTATTTATCATTTTCATACTCTTCTTACTATATGAATTTAAACAATGTAATACATATAAAAATACAATAATTTATTATATTTTCAATTATTAGGACGAAATCTGTCTTAAGAACCTGCAAGTCAACTTTACATCAACCCGATTTTGTTTCGGACCAGCCTGATAATGTAGTTTTGAATTCCAGTTAAATTTATTTCTTTGTCTCTCAATGATAAAATTCAATTGTTTCATTTGATATCTCAAGAAAATAATGGGGAAAAGATAAGAAAAGCTCGGATTTCAAAATTCCGGGAAATTACAAAAGAGCTGATTACCTTATTGATTATGATCTACAAAAAGTTTAGGTTGGTGTTCTCACACATTTTACTTTTGTCTCAACATTAAAATATAACGACAATTCACTACTATATATTTAATTTTTGTCTGTAGAAAAATTAGATATTTTTGTCTGTTTTGAACCTTGAATAGATAGTTAAAAAGTAGACAAAATATTTTGTTTTAATACTTTGTGTGAAAGAGCTATGAAATTTTTGATCAACTTGTAACCAAAGTTTTAAAATATTTCTTTAAATTTACATTTTTAATGAATAATTTTACGTGAAAATCACCCAGTTTTTTTATTTATAAATAATTGCTATCAATGGCTTACTGAACTGAAAAAAAAAAGCGACTGACACTATCGATTTTGTTTTTAACACTTTTTACAGTTGGAAAGAAGCTTTTTATTAGTAATTTTGCGATTCATTATCATTAAAGCTTGGACTAATTCTCCTATTTTATTTTTTAACAATTTTCTTATTGAGAGTAGTTCGATTTTTTACTTGAGAAAACATAAAGCTTCCTTTTGGGAATTGTACCCACAGTTTGAAAACCATTGATTGAAAGTAAAGGTTCTCTCAGAGCTGTGACACTCTGGAAAGCCATGACTTCCTTTACAATGACGTCGCTGAACAATCCGAATTTTCAGAATTTTATATCTATTTTCAATTTAGTGTTATAGATTGCGACATCTAATAGACTGATTCAAATTTATAGCTCCTTAATAATAATTGTTTGCAGAAACTTCTACAAATGATTACTATATCTGGATCAATTTAACTTGATTGTACAAAATATCCAACAGATGGGTAAGAATACTCTTGTCCCAAAAGCTGACGTTCTGATTTGATCTGAGTGATTTCATATATTATCAAAAAATCTTGAAAATGATATATTTTTTTTAGCAATTTTATCATTTAAAATGCCATGCAAACCCGCATGAGTCATAATATATACATAAACTAATTTTTTACAAAATACTACATGGGGCCACAAAGCTAACATACGCGTCTGCAAAAATAAATGATATAAATAAACATGATCACACACCACATTTAAAGTGGAAGTTTCAATGGCGACAATCATGAAAACAAAGCATAGCATCAAAATCATTGTAGAGGGGAAAAAAAAAAAAAAAAAAAAAAAAAAAAAAATGAAATTGGCTTTTTCAGTTTAATCCCAAAATTTGAGGAAATATGTAGTGCTTAGCAAAGTATATCCACGCCACTCATTATAATTAAACAAATTTGCTTAAAATACACTTTTGAAATGTTAAATGTGTGTTCCATTTCATTAAAGAACATTTCCTTGAGAGTCTTCTGTCATTATAAATCTTTGACTATCGTTAATAGGTCACAGAAAAATAAGCATTCCAATATAAAATCCACCAACTTGCTTTACAATTATTTGAAAACCGGTTAAGATACGTTAAAACGTATTTATGCTTTATCGAGATTATGTACAGGCCTTTTAGTCTTTTTGATTCGTGTAGTAGAGTGGAGTTCAGTGGAGAGCTAAAATGAATAATTTTATTGCGCATTTGGTGTTTCATAGCACCATTGATTTGGCAACACTAATTCCAGAACTACAATATTTTTGTCTGCTATTTTTGACAGAGCGTAAACAGATAGCTAATCTTATGATTGCCCATAAATATGTAAAGATTGCTCAGAAATGAATTTAATTCAGTTTTACTTTTATTCATCCTAAATTAAATTTAATAAAAACCTCTTCTATAAATACACAGCTGTTTGACTAATACAATTAAATGGTATTTATTTAAATCACGAATTTTAAATTATATCATGTTATATATGCCATTAAACACTCCTAACCAAAATTTATTGTAATTCTAAAGTTTTAAATTACGTTAATATTTGGTGTTTAAGTACCTAGAATGTTTTTGTTTTCTTCTGCTAATTTTAAAACATATGTTTGTAATATATATTTTGCACTGTAATGCCTTGCCTTATTTTCTCGGAATTATTTTCATAAACTGCTTGTAATAGACCAAAACAATATCAAAATTTAAAAAAACAACTTATTTTTAAGATTTTTATTATGTAACTTACGAATTTATTGTAACATTTTGTTTATGTATGTTTTATTAAGATATTTATTGTATTAGCCATATCATGTGGTGGAAAATTTTCTAATAATAATTATTGGGAAAATTTCTTGAATTAAAAAAAAATAAATTAATAGACTTCTGTAAAGTAAAATCTTTTTTCATATTTATATTAAATGGTAATTTATTTGCTAAAATAATCTTTAACATTAAAGCTATTAAATTTAAAAACATATTTTGTCTAATTGTAAAATATTACATTATGTGTTTTGAAATTATAAAAAAAATATCTAGTAGTATTTGTTATTATTTAGTAATAATCCAATAAGATAATGCACTTAATTAATCAATTGAAAATTGATATAAATTGGAAAAGCTTATCCATATAATGTAAAGCTTTATAATAAATTTTTAATAAAAAAAAAAGAATATTTAGTCGCAAATTATTCTATTTTAGGAATGAATAATATTTTAACATGTTCCATAATTTGTTCAAAAATTAATAAGATACTTTAAAAATGTTTTGATTACATTTAATGAGGATCTTAGCAAATAACTGTTTCATTCTTTCATTAGTAGAAAATAGCCATTCAAAATCTATTTGATTCAATTATAAACTTCAATATTCTAAATACAAATAAATTATATTTTGTGTTATTATTGTCATGATTTTTGTTTGAAAATTAAATTTTGGCAATTTCTATAGAAGACTTAAAACTGATAAGTAAAGTTTTATTTATTTATTATTATTATTTTTTTTTAAATACAGAAAGTATGCCCTGAAAAAAATTATCTTCTAACTTATGGAGAAATTATGTATGTACAGTATGTTTAAGAGAAAGAGGAAAGAAACCTTATCAAAATGATTTTTTTTAATGACATAAAACTCATTTAGAAATAAAAATGTATTTTAGTTAATAATACCTTGGGATAAATATTACTTTGAAAAAAAAAAAAAAAAAAGAAATGTTCATTTTTTTAAACGTATCAGTGCATAATTATGCATTTGTTAAAAATTCTGTAAATTTTTTTTTTTTTTTTTATTCATTTAACTGTTGACATATATTTTTCAAAATAATTAGCTTAATTGTACCTTAAATTTATCACAATTGAGGTTTAAAATAAAAATTTTAAATTATTGTACATATTACTTTTCATATATTTAAGTTTTTCAAAGTTAATTTTTGTTAAAGGAAACAGTTGTTCCAACATTTTCTGTCTGTTTTTTGCATTGATGCATAATGATTTGCAATGGTCTGCACATTACAGTTAATAAGCATGTTTGTTTTAAAAGAAATAATAAATAGTAATTTGAATAATAGATAGCATTTTTACCGTGCTGTTTTATTATAGTTACATAAGTAAAAAATTGCTGTTTGGGAAATTTTCTTTTTTAATAATTTATTACAATAAATTGCTTGAGAAATTACTTTTGATTATTTGGGATTCAGTACAAAATGAAAATGTATGAGGAGATAAAAGTGATATATTGAAATGCAAGCATTTTTGTAGAAATTTCTTTCACTTGTGTTTGACATGTATGTTTGCAAATAATAATAATAAAAAAAAAGATATATATGCATGTTTAAAAGAAATATATCTTTTAAGTATATCGTCTAAGTATATCTTTTTTTTTTTTTTTTTATTATTATTATTATTTTTTTTAATATATTTTTTTTTTTGAAGTATATCTTTTAAAATATATCTTTTTTTTTTTTTTTGAAAATCTTTTATGAAGTTTATCTTTTGAAGTTATATCTTTTTAAGTATATATTTTATCTTTTTAATGATTTTTTTTTTTTTACGGAATAATACATAATTATACTCCTTGTAATTCTGATAGGATATTTATATGAAAAAAAAAATTAAATTTTAAACTGAACAATATATTTAATATGCCTAGTTATTTGCCTTTTTTAACCTTTTTTTTTTTTTTTTTTTTTTGTATATTTTAATAGACTTAAAATCCTATCTTGAAGCAAAAAGGGCTCTATAATTTGTCCTGTGCAATAGATTACTTTTTATGTTCTTGTAAAAATAATAAAAGGTATAGTTATTATACGAATAATAAAGTTAATTTCTATGCTTATTATTAATAAAAAAGATTGATAAACATAAAGTAAAATGCTGTCAAATTGTATTCATTATACAACAGTTAAAAATAATTTTTAACTTAATTATTAAAAAGTTTATTTTATTAAGTAAATTCTTGTATGGTTTAATTATTTGATATTAAAAGAATGTATCTTTTTAAATGCATACCAAATACGGATTCAGCGTTAAATTTTGTTATACTTTTTGCTCTATATTTCTGTTAAATGAAACTTTTTCTATTTTACTTAGCACAGTATAATAGTTCTTTTTTTATTTTAAAAATTTTATTCTTTAGAAAATGCTTATTTTTTCTTAAGTCTTAATTAAATTTAATTGTATTTGTTATGAAATTTCAGAATTAATGTAAATTGTAATAAATGATAACTATTTGCAGTTAATACAGAAATATAACTTAAAAAATTTCTTCTGTTTATTTATATTCTATAAAAACACAAATTTTTTCATTGTATTTTTTGTTTTTCAGTTAATATTTGAAATGGGAAATAGTGATATGCATCATTATATTTCAAGTTTTCATCACACTCTTGTTTCTGATGATGATAATCCTTCTGATAACGATTCATTACAAATGCAGTGTTTTGAAATCAAATCATTCAATATTAGTTCTGTCTGGAAAATTTGAAGGCATACCAGATAATCTTGCTATAAATGTTATAACATGGCTGGTAAGAATAATTGTAACATTTTATTTACTTTATATTTTGACACATTCCCCGTAGTCAATCTATAGAACAATTGTTGTGACCAAATGCTTATTATTATATGTAATAAGATAAACTTCAATCAAGATTAACGTCTTATCTTATTATTATATATAATAAGATAAGAAGTTAATTATTTTGAAAATGTTAACTTTTTAATAAATTTATAACTAATAGTTCCTGATATAATGTTGACTTTTATTTAGTTATACTGCATAAATCAGATTTTTGCCAATCAATGAGTTGTTTCTTTTAATTTACATACGAAAAAAGAATTAAACCTTTAGATAATTATTAAATAAAAATTTATCTAAGCATTGCATTATTAATTTATATGATAGAATAATCCCTCTCAAAAAATGTATAATCAATAATTCATCGTTTTTGAAAAATAAATGAGTGATTGTTAATGTGCAATATGAAAGCTATTTTTTTTAACAAGATGTTTAAAATTTGTGAAGTAATTATTTAACAAGATGTTTAAAATTTGTGAAGTAATAGAAGAATTTTTTTTTCTTCATTTTAGTATGGACATAAAATACAACATGTGTTCTTTTAAAAATAATGCTTATTCAACAATAATCTTCTAATTTAAATATTTTTTTGTTTGGTTTTTGATTTTTATGTTTTGTAAATATAAATTTCTGACATTTTTGTATATGTGCTTATTACTTAAGTGAAATTCAGTACATTTAATTGTGAAGTTCTAAATTTTAATTAAAAATCGAATAAGAATGCTTGTTCTTTTATAAATCAAACGTTTCTTCTAAATAACATCATAATTGAATCTGCATATGATAATGGAATCAAACAATTGTTAACAATTACTGTGTTCATTAAATAAAAAATAAAATAATTTCATTGTTAAAAAATACTAAGAATTCATTAGAGTTGACATTGAGATAATTTTTCTTAAATATATTGAAATTTATTGATTTTGTATATTAAATCACTAAATTTCTTGCTTGTAATCTGCAGCAATATATAATCAGTTATCAATTAGTGCCTGTGTTTTTACATGCTGTATACTAATCAAAATCTGTTTTTATGTCCATGGCATAACACTAATAAATTATTTTTCAGTTTTTAGGAACTTTTTATGTTACAATAATCAAACAAAATATGTAATAATTTTAATATAGTAAAATCATGAGAAAAGATATATGCATATAAGAAGTACAATAAAATCAAAAGAAATAATATTTTTGACAGTTAATAATCATAATATTTACTGGAGAAATTAAAGTATTAAGCAGTATCACAATAAATAATTTATATTTCTTTTAAGGGTTTTCTTATGACTTCATTCCAAGCTTTTTCATTCACCACCACACACTGATGTATGTTAGTTATATTTTATCTACTTTTGTCAAAATGCAGATGCACTCCATTGTCCATACCTCTTTTAAGTTTTTCTTTAAATTTGTGATGTTATAGAATTGATTTTCAGAAAAATAATAAGAAGAATAAAAAACATTTATAAATTTTTTGTTGTAACTTATATTCTTCTCCAAGAAATTTTAAAGATTTTTATTATTTAATCTACAAACTGTGTAAATACGAAATAATAGAACTTTAAATGCTTTTAAAGCTATTTTTATTTTGTGTATGTAATGTATAGTAAGTTTGTATCATTATTGTTTATTATGATCTTTGTTGTCTTAATTATGATGAATATTTTTAAAAAAAATTACTAATAACTTCAATGTATTAAGTTCAGGAAAATTAGTTTTATGCATTTAGTTAATGCTTTTAGTTAACTATATGTGTTGCTAGTTTTTTATACTATCTTTAGGGTGGGAAAAGATAAAAAGTATATCATAAAAACATTTGTAATACGTTTGATTTTTTTAAATAAAAAATCCAATGTGTCAGTGTAATTTAGTATTTTTAATTGTGTCAAAATATTCAATTTTCAATATTTAAATTTGTATTGCAGCAATATTTTAAATTTAATACATTTTTATAGAGATTAAATATATTTATATACATTTTCACAATTTTTTTTTTCTCCATTTATTATTTTTAAAGCAATGTTAAGATGGAAAATTGAAAATTTTTACTGTAATAACTAACCTCTTTTGCACTCTATTTCTAACCTCTAATTTAAACTCTCTAAAAACACATTTTGCATTATGTTAATGTCTTTTCAGTAGAAATAGATTTGGGGGGGAGGCATTGCCAGCACATTGATTGCCTAATATAAAAAATATAGAATAGTTAAGTTAAAAAACCCTTTGTTGTCCCTTTATAAAGGTATGCACATTCCATTGTATTATTACTCTTTAATTAAAAAGTTAGTTATTCATTTAAATTAAGTGCATCATTAAATTTGAGTTTCAATTATTTTAATTATTTAAGATAGTTTTTAAATGATATAATTATGATTTTGAGTTTTTATGAAATATTATGTTCTAATTATTTGTTTTATTCTTTTTAGCTGCTGCTAATAATATTTACCCTCTTAAGAAAAAGAGCTTGGGATTATGGAAGAATAGCTTTAGTGCAAAAAAATGATCAAAGGTATCCTATATTATTATTTTAGTAAACTGGTATGTTTGTTTTTATTTCTGAATATTTTTTCCTTCTACATATTACAGTAGTTTAAGCTTGTGTTTTAAATATTTAAATTTAAAAATCTGACTTATTTTACAGTTTTTAAATAAATTGTGTAGATTGCTAAATTTGATATTGTTAAATCTATTATTTCAAAGTAATTATTGGTATTTACAAATTAAAATTATTTATTAAAAATATTTAAGTTTTTTTATTTCCGTATATTTAGATTATTAAAAATATTATATGACATAACCTATTTAAGTAAGTAAAACAACAACACATTAAAGTGACATTTTTCAAATTTCATTCTTCTAAATTTAAGACAAATGTATGAGAAACTTTATTTCTTGTGTGGTTTATTGGAATTAATTAATTATAATAATAAAGCAGTATTATTTTCTTTCTAGAAGCAAAAATTTAAGCTAGAAAAATAAAGTTAACTTTTGTCAAATATTGCTGAAAAATTTTAAACTAAAATTTTCATTTACAACCTACATAATTGAGATCTATGAAAATATATCCAGATTCATAAAGTTAAAATGTTTTCATTAAGAAATAGAAAATCATGACAAAGATTTTTTGACTAGGATAAAGTGTGTTACAAAGGTTTTTAATAATTTAATGTGAATAATAATAGTTAAAACATTGTCCTGCCTCATTTATTTATGAAAGGTAATATAATTAAACAGAAAATTACATAGCTTGTTAAAATTATTTTTATTGATTACAATTTATTCTCTAGAAATGCATTTGGAATTTTGACACTTTTTCATTAGTGATACTTTAAAGTTATATAAATTAATGTTTACACTCTTCTGAGTCATAGTTTATTTTCACTCGTGATACAACTAGGTGAGGTGATTGATATACAATGGAAGGGTTGTGATGTACCAATTAAATTTGATACAACTGAACTATTCTACTATCTTCCAATTAAAGTTACCCAAATTCTATTTAAGAATACAATTGTCATGTTGCAAATATTTTTTTCATGTTATGATTTAAATTTCATACTTTTATTTGAGCTAATAGACAAACATATTTTTTATAATAATCAATAATTTAAAATAAATATCTAGTATGAAAGTAATAATTGATTTTAAAATAAAATTGTTAACATGCATGGTTTTATAAAATATTTTATTAATCATTACAGCTTTTGCATTTTGATTAAAAATCAAATATTTGAAAGCATTTCAGCTCATAAAATATAGTGTTTTATAGGAGTAATTATATTTCAGACATTTTTTCCATATATATAGGGTGGCCATAAAATAACTTTTCGTGTTTGGAGGCATGTGCAGCTAAAACTAATGAACTGAATGAAACCAAATTTCATATACAAATTGTGAAAAACATGAGGAAATGATTACTGCAAAAGAAAAAAAAAAAGTACTAGAAGTCGTCGATAATGGGAGATTTTGGCGTCTCTGTCACATATGCATTATGAAATATTTGCAATATAGGTAGTTTTTGTAAATTGCTTAGTTCATACTGTGTGATTTTGGAGCTGTTGGAAACTAAAATAGTCAATAATTATAATGAATCCACAGAAAATGAATTATATCAAGTTTCGTTCTAGTTTTGAATAATACTAAAAAAAAAAAAAATGCACACATAGAAATAAATGACAACGATATGAAACTCACAAAAATAATCTTTTATTAAGCAACTTTAGTGTCCCCAGGACAATGAGCAATATTTTCAATGTGCTGACATTTCCTGTATACAGGATATTGCATTCAGTGTATGACGTTCTCTATTTTGGATATGTGCAACAGCCTGTTTTATGTTCTTTTTCAAGGAACTCAGGTTAGTAACACCACCAGTTTACACAGCAAATTTGAGTTACTCCCTCACCGTACACTACATGGGGTAGAACAGTTTTGGGGGAACATGGGGTTTTGTTTGGAGAACAGTTGGCCATTCTGTCAGAAAATATTGGTTGATAACATTCTCCATCTTACATAAAAACTCGTCGTGTCAAGTATTGTGCTTGCTACAATTCAGGAATGACAAAAGTTTCCAGCATATGCCAATATTTCTCAACAGTAATGGTGTGGGTAATATGACCTGCTGTCACTTAAGTAATAAGAAATTTTAAAAATCTGCCTTGATTGTACAAACTTCAAAGTGTGTACGTGACAGCAACCCTAAAATCTCCTCTATTGACGACTTTTTTTTTGGAAATTATTTCACAATGTCTTCCACAGTCTGTATGTGAAATTTGATTTCATTATGTTCATTAATTTTAACTGCAAAGGACCAAAAAGTTAACTTATTTTACGTTTTTATTAATGATAAGCTATTTACTCCAAAAGGGAAAATTATTTTATGCCCTCATGTATAAACAAACTACTAACATCGAAATTCAAACTTATCTGAAATTAAGCATAAATATCCTATGTTTACTGGGTCCTATAATTAAGGTTCATCTTTTTAAAGTTGTCTACAGCCTTAACTGTCAATGCTTGAAATTTTAGGTACCCTTTCATGAATGATTGGAAAATACCGTTAGCAAAATATTTAAAAAAAAAAAAAAAAATCATATTTTTATCAAGTAACTTTTAAATTTACTCCACACTATAAACAGTCTCTTTCTTTTTCAAATAATACTTGCTTTTGTATTTCTACTTTGACATATATGTTTTTTTTTTTTTTTTATTTCTATTGCAACTGCACTATCGCAATAAAGGCATTTTCAGTATACATATAGTATTGAATTTTATAATAATTATGATTATTATTACAAAGATTTCTTTCTTCCAACAGTTTACTGATATTGTATTCTTTAGGATAATTTGGATCCCAAAATATCTCCGAGAATATGATATAGAATTTAAGCTTAAATATGAATTTATTTTTATTAGTTATATTTTTATTGATAAATAATGAAAGAAATTTGAAATGATTTTAATCCAATTATTTAAAAAAAAATTAGTTAATTATTTCTCTGCTCATATTAATGTACTATGAATAATTATTTGAATCCAAGTATATTTTATAATCCATCTTATAAATAATATTTTTTAAGGATAATTATTTTGTTAAGTTTTCTTATATATTTTTAAAAAATTTCTATTCAAAACAGCTCTTTATTTAACTGTGCACCATTAAATAACTTCAATAAACTTCATTATTTGTTAAGCAAAATGCATATTTGGTATTACTTAATAAAATTATGAATTAAATGTAATAAATTTATTTTAGTTATAAAATAATTTATTTCATTTACCAGTATTACAAATGTAACTGATTAAATTAGTATTTAGTATTTAAAAAAAAAGCATAAATCAAAATTACATAATTATCAATTGCAGTTTGTTTCAGATGGAAATTTTCTAATAAATTAAAAGGAAATATTTAGTTATATTGCAATATTTATTAGTATTTAACTAGGTTTCAATTGTTTCATCAAATAACTTTAATTATTATGATCCAAAAGTTCAATGACAATTTTTTGTGGGGTATTAATTTTTCTAATCACTAAATTGTATCATATAAATAAATAGTGTATCATTTTTTGTTGATATAATATTCCCTTTTTTGAGATGTAGTTTCATAGCCGAAAAAAGTTAATATTACATCTTTAAAAAAAAAAAAGTTTCTTGAGCTAAATATTTTAATATATTTTTAAAAAATATTGATATATTGCTTATAACTTATTAAAAAGAGTTATCTTTTGGCATCTCAGAAATAAATAGAAATAATTATAAGCATGCTTATCAAAGGATATTTTAAATTGATTACAAATTTTTGCACTTTCTCCTTTTTCACTAAATAAACAAAATAACTTATAATATATATTTATAAAAGTAATATTACAAAAATAATAATTTTTAAGTTGTATTTTTCAAATATTGATTACATATATAATCTCCCCATGACAGAAAATTTTCATTTAGGTAAATTTTATCTTCAAAAAAAAAGTATCTAATTTCTTTGGAAAACTTCCACGTTTATTTTATTTTCATTAAATTTTCATTTTGTGATTTATGTTATTGAGAAAAATTAATATTGTAAAGATTTTGTTTAGATGGACACAGTTATTTTATGGAGAAGGTACTGCTTCTTCACATCGATTAAATAATGAGGATGGATCAATTGATTCAGTTGAAATAGCTTTACATATGGATAAAGTAAGTGTGTTATTCATTTTTCAATAAACTGAAAAAAGATTCATTTGTTATAGTTCTTAATTGTTCTTATTATTAAATTTCAGGGTATATGTTCTTGGTTGAGAGCAATTTTTGTGCTAAAGTAAGTAGTTTTTATTATAGTAGTTGTGGGTTTTGTAATAATTTTATCAATAATTTATGAAAGTATTTGTTATATTGTACATTTTTCTCTTCAGAGATGAACGGATATTGAAAAGAAATGGTCCAGACGCCATTCAATATTTATCATTTCAAAAGCATATTATAATTTTTCTGGCAATTATCTGTATAATATGTTTAACAGTAATTTTGCCAGTGAATTATCAAGGCGATTTAGGTAAATTGTAATTTAATTCTTCTTTTTTATTTCTTCATAGTTTGTCAAGTAAAGTTAAAAAATATATATTTAATACTATATTTTAAAAATAATTTTTATATTAAAAGATGTGTTAAAATATCCCTTTTTAGAATCATTATCAGAAGAATGATAATCCATATTTACGTTATTTGAAAAATTTAAATTGACTTGATTGGTAGTCATTTTTTAGTCCAATATTTTATTATTCTATTGAAAAATTTTGCTTCAATAGAATAAGTCTCATTTTAATGAGTTAACTTTTGTGGATTTTATCTCTAAAAATAATCATATTATGTATATTTTAAACTAATCATAATTGCTTCAATAAAAATAAGTAATAATTCTTGGTTTTTGTAAGAATTTATCAGTAAAAAGTATTTAAAAAATTTCTATAGTTAGGAAGTTTCTTATAATTATTAAAAATTAAGCCCATAACTTCTCTACCTACAAAACTTTTTATTTTTATTTATTGTTTAAGAAATTTTTTTTTCATTAGTTGCAATTTCCTCTGTGGTATGTGGTTAATAATCGACCATTTAAAGGCTTTTGCTGGCATATTTTTTATTGTTTATCATTTTTTTTTTCATTTAATGTCGTTTAATTTTATTTGTAGGAAATCTTAAATGTTTTTCCATCTACAGTTTTAGAAAAACTATCTTAACTGTTTTTTAATTAATAAAACATGAAGTTTTTATATTTTTATTATGTATCTAAAGCATTTATTTTAATTTTTTTCATTTCTTTGCATTTTTTTGAGCTTATTTCATTTCTTTAATTATTACAGTTGATGAAGATAGCAGGTTTGGACGTACAACATTAAGTAATTTAGATCCTGCGTAAGTAAAAGCTAAAAGAATTTTTTATGATGAATTTGTAAATTCATTCTAGGATGTTTAACTTTTCTTTTGAATAAAGAAATAAGAATAATGAATGCATATTTGTATCCATTTTAGATATATTGTAGTTCTCTGTAGAAAATACATCAAAATTCTATAAATACTAATATTCTCTGAAAATGAAATCATAGGTATTATTGTAAAAACTAAAATGGAAACATTCATTTGCTAATGTGTTTCAAAAATCTTTTAATTATATTCTTTGAGTTTACAATCAAACAAAATATTTATTTTCAAATATTTAACTTGTAGCTAATCTAGTCTTACAGTATTGATAACATAATACACCATAATTTAAATATTTAAAAGTATATCTAAAATATTGATAATAATAATAATAATCTTTTAAGGTTTTTTTTTAATATAGAATGTTTTTTTATAAAAAAAATCTAAATTTTGATATGTTTAAAATCATTATTATTTAAACAAGAGTAAAAACCAGGATAGGGGTTTAATTGATTCTTAATTTGTCATTTTTTAAAGGTCTTCCTATCTATGGATTCATGTTGGTTGTTCATTTCTGTTTCTTCTTCTGGGTATATTTGTGATGAAACATTTTTCTGCAAATTTGAAATTAACTGAAAATGAAAGCTTGGTATGCTGAACTATAATTCTTTTTATCTGTCCATAACAACATAATAAAATGTAGAATTCTTGTTGTAATGTATAAATGCTATTAACTAATAATTAATACTAATGGCTATTGAGTAATCTATTGTCTTGAATAAGTTTCAAAATTATCCATATTGATTGTCAGTTGTATACTTTATTGTCTTTAGTTAAGGTATATTGAAAATACTAGTTATATTTTTCCAAATACAACTTTTGAATAAGTACAAATTATTTTGATTTCATAAATAAAAAATAATATGTACAAAAATGTATGTCCAGTTAATGATTAAAAATTTTGGCTTTTGATTTCATTTTTAACATAATTTTGGAAACTTTTGTTTAAATAATTTTTTTTTACTGTATTATATTGGGAATCAAATACATAGCTTTTAATTCTCTTTTCTATTTATTTACATAAATTTAAAGAACATAAATTATACATAAATGTATGTTAAAATAACTACAAAAAAATAATTATTAATAATCTTCAAAAATAAAATCTAAAAATATTTCAATCGATATTGATCAATAATTATGTTAAGAGATTTTCTGTTTACCTTAAAGATACGGAAAATAAAAACATTGCAAATTAATTTAAAGTCGAAATGCCTAATTTTAAAGAAAATGCTTTAGATATAGAGGATTAGTATTAAATTATTGTTGTTTTCTAATTTGTTTGAATAATAAATTTCTCATATGAATGTTGTGATATAATTGTTTTTAGACACATAATATTTAATGATTAAACATTGTTTATTTAAAAATACAATATTAAAAATGTAAAACTTTTAATCATTAGTAATTTAATACATTTATTATATGAAGAATAATTGAATAAAAAATTGATTTAAAAATATAATGTATTAATATATTTAATGAAAAATGTTTTTGTATGAATGAGTTCTAACAAAAATAATTTAGCATAAAACTACTATGCATAAAAAGAAAAACTGTTTAAAAGCAAATATAATATATTTTTTCAGTATAGTACAAATTTTTGAGGTCTGAGTTTTTATGATATGTATATACTAATGCTCACTTGTTCCTTTATTGATAATGACAATGTAAAAATGAGAAACTGCTCCATTGGCAAGTTTTCTTGCAGTTGCATTGGCCTTCTGTTATTGTATGTTTAAGAATATTTTATTAGCTATTGGAATTTTTAAAAAATATTTGCTCCTTTTTTAATTATTATCTGAAAATTACTGATATTTTACTGATTGTATTTGTGTTTTTCTAAATTCATTTAAATAGTTCATTCTTATTGATCCATTTTGTTTTCCACATTATAATGTGCTGTAATTTGACAATGGAACAAGATTTTTTTATATTATCACTATAGTGAAGTGTTGTATGAACTAATTTTAATTATCACCTGCTTTTTTAATTAGAATGTTAAAAATTTTTTTAATTCAATTGTACTTTTGAAAAAAAATATTCATTCAAAATTCCTCTTAATTAGTATTATATACTGTTTGTTATGGGAAAGAAAATTGTTTTTGTGTTTTTGAATAAAAAGCTATTATAATTGACTGCAAGCATTCCTAAATGAAATTACAGTGGATTATTGATAATCCAAATTAAGCAGGATTCTTAAACTTGGATTACTGAAAGCTCACTCTGACTCTCACATCAGAAAAGAAAATGACTAAAAATATACTAAAATCCAAGACATAGATAAGTTTCAATGAAAAATAACAATTAAACTGGTTGCTCACAAAAATACTTTTCTATAAATTCTGAACGCAATGACTTTCTTGGTGGAATAAATCACCTTTCATATGCTAGAACAAGCCACATTCCTCAAAAAAATTAAATCAATTAATTCAACCTGAATGGAGAGCAAAAAAAAAAAAAAAAAAAAAAAAAAAAACTAGAAATTGTGAGGAGACATGCATGCAGAAAGTAAAGTCATATTTAATCCAAATTTTCATGTTAAACATTACTTAGTCTCAGAAAAACCTAGTTCCAAAACACTATCTTATTTTAAAAAAAAATCGTTGAATTCAAATAAATTGCAAAATTGAACTACAATTGTTACATAGTACTACATTTCTAATTATGAATCTTAAGTAAAAATTTTCATTGTTTAATCTAGCAATGTTTAATCTTTATAAATATTATTTAAAATTGAGTAGTATAAAAAGTTTTGAAATTTGTTTTTAATGAGCATATATTTTTAAAATGTTTAAAATCATATCTCAGTTCAACAGAATTTTTTGTATGTTTATCTTTAACACTTACACCCTCACTAAATAACTCTTATGCTTTTATTAAATAAAGTTACTTGAGAAAAAAAAAAAAAGTAAATTTTAATTTTATTTATAAATTTAAATTTTTCTCATAGGTGAACCGTACATTAGTAATATCCAATGTACCCAGAGAGCTTTGTGATGAAAGTATTTTAATATCACATTTTCAGTAAGTGGTTTTTTTCATCCATGTGATAATATAAATGTTTTTTTTCAAAGTTGCTTTTTCTTTGTGTTCTTTCTTAACAATTTTCTTCATGTTGTAAAGTTTAATTTATATTTATATTATTCTGTAATGTAATATTGTCTTTTAGTAATTTTTTAATAAAATGAATTTCTATTGAAATGAAGTTTTAAAAAATTTAATTTTTTGAACTATTATATACACTGTTTTTTTTTTTTTATAATCCATCAATGAAAAAAATAAACAATTTTCCTTGTGCTATATTTTTCTATATTTTTTTCTTTCTAAATTGATAGATGCATTTTAAAGTATAATCTGTTGTAGTTAGTCATAATATTTTATTTTTTTCTTATTTTCTATGAACAATAGTTAAAAATGTAATTGAGAAATTTTATAAGTTAAAATTTTTATACCTTTTTTAATTTATCACTTAGTTTCAAGTAATGTTAAAGCTATAAATCAAGAATTCACAGACTTTTTAAGATCAGAGGTTGCATTTACTACCATAACATATTCTGCAAAGCCACACACACACACTGATATTGAAAGTTATCTATTGTATATTTATTTGTAATATTAGACAAATAACATAATAAAAAAGTAGAAACAAGTATTGGATTCCTGATATTATATTGATTTAATTAGTGTTTGATAGTATTTGGCTGGATTTTTCAATAATCAAACATAAAGATTATTAATTAGATGGTTCCCATTTCACCATTTGTTAATATTCACGATTGGAAAAGTTGATTAAAATAGATTGCATATTTTAAAATATTATCTAGGTATGACCATAGCTATATTGTTTAGTGTAATTAAAAAATATGTTTTCGGTTATCACATAAAATGCATAATGAATTCGTATAATGAACATTCACCCAAATAAAGATGCAATATCTTTATATCTAGCAAAGTGGAGACTCTTGAGGACAAGAAAGAAATTAATATTTATCGAGGTTTATAATAGTGCTTTGTGGACAGATATTTGTATTCCCTAGTTTACATTAAATTAAAAATATTAAATAAAGTATTCTAATTCAATTTTTTGTGAAATAAGTACTAGATTATATCTATGTTTTCGTCTTTTACTGAAATCTGGAAGCATAAAGGGGGAAAAAAATCACTTACTGTGAATTAATTTTTTAATTATATAAATAAGATGATGAGGCATGTCATTAACAATTCAACAACAATTTATTTATTTTTATATTAATTAATTTTGTGTTTTCTGCATGTTTGTGTAGAGAAGCATATCCAGAATGCAATGTTGAAAAAGTGCATCTTGCTTATGATGTGAGAAATTTAACAAAGTTAGATGCAGCAAGGTATAAAATTTTATTTTGTTTAATAATTTTAATTAATAAGATGTTTTTGTATTTAAGATAGAACCTGATTTCAATTACTTGCTTAAAATGATATATAAGTTATCAAACTTTGAAAATTGTTATTAATATATTTTTTACAATTTGAGTCATGTTATAAATTTAATTAATATGAATTTAATTATCATTGACTGGATTTATTATGCTGTTTAAAGTAACCAGACACTTCAATTAATAGAAAAAAAAAAGTTAAATTAGTCATATTTTTTTTTTTTCTCTTAACCGCCTTTTTTTCTGGTTATGATTTTGAATATTTCAAAATCAAATCGGTAATCTATCAAATTTATCTCATTAATTTCTTATTCCTCCTTTAAATGTTTGATAATTTTTAAATATGGAACTTTGAAAATATAACTTGTTGCTAATTAATGCTATATTATATAGACATTTAAATTAACTATGTATATTTTGCAATTTCTAATTAACTGTAAAACAGTTCAAGCACATAAATATTTCTGTATTGAACCTTTTCTAAATTTAACAATTTGAAGAATATAATCAGCTAGAAAACTTACTCTATCTCAATTATGTCCATTTAGTTAAAAAATAACGGTTTAATATAGGATTTATCACCATTTATATAATAAAAATATTATTAAAAGTTAAAAATATTATTAACAATATTTTTATTTCTTCCACAACCTACAATTTACAAACAAAAACTACTGAATTGCCTTTTATCATTTAAAAATTAAGAAATTTTTTGATGCTCATTTGTTGAAGCACATAGAATATTATATAGCTTCAAACAAAGTGTGTTGGTACTGACATTATTTCTTCTAGTTTGGAATAACAGTGATATCAAATTGATGTAACAAAAGACTGATTTCTTTTAAGTATTCTTGTTAAAATCAATCTTAGTAATTGAATTTGGGTAGTAGTCAAGAAATTACTTTCTTGTCTTTCATCTTTGTGTGATATTTTCACAGTTGATTTTAGAATGGCAAAAAGATATGTATGCAGTTTGCATATTTGAAACTGTTAAGAATATTTTTTTAATACCAAACATATTAAAATTAAAAATTTGATATTATGTCTTATTAGATTTCAATAAAATTTAAAGTTTTGTTATGGGATTGTACTTGTATATACCATTTAATGCATACTGTCTATTTTTATTCTCACATACAAATTTTCTTTATATTTACAGATTTTGAAGTGTCAAGTAATTTTTTTTTATCTATTTTATAATCTAATGATGTCAATAGGCTAGTACTGTTTTTTAAAAATTAGCCATCTAATAATTTTTTTAATTTTTGAAAAAAATTTAAAACTTAAACTCAGCTGTAAAAGATATACTAGTTGTTAATATATGAAATATAATAATAATAATTTATTATTATTATTATAAATAAATAAAAAAGAGTAGCTAAATTTCCAGCATCTAGCAGTTTTTTTAAAAATTAAAACATTTTCAATTTCTAGTTTGGCTTCTCTCTTTAATTTTATGTAGACAAAAATATTTATAAAATTTTTTAAAAGAAATAATGCTTAAAAATAAATTTATAATTTAAATTTAAGTAATTTCACCTGTTTAAGAGACTCTTGGTTAATATAAGGAAACGGAATATTTTAATTGGAAGCAATTTTTTTATTTTAGAGAAACTTCAACACATGCTAGAATGTACTGTGAACATATTTTTAAAAGAAACTGGAATTCGACCAAAAATGAGGCCATACTATTGTGGGCATATTTGTGTATGTTGTAGTTGTGAGCAAGTAAGTTATCTATATTATATACCTTTAAAATTAGTTTGTATGTTTTCTAATTCAAAAAATTTAATTCTTAGTATTAAATTTTTTTTCATCAATCAATAATATATTCAAAATGTATGTAACCAACAATCACAAATAAGAAATGATTAGTTCTTTTTTAATTAGTAAAATTTGTAATGTGTAATTTCTAATAATGAAGATGAAATTGACCAAATTACTGCTTATGTTATTATTGACATCCATATATCTCATTAAATAGCTACATTTATTTATTGTGATTTTTCATTTTATTTGCTTTTTTATGCTTCAGATTAAATGTTTTTATTCATTAATTTTTGGTTTGCATGATAAAAGAATACTATTTTATATCGATTATGTTTTGAAAAGACCTCTGTCTAAAATTTATTTCATATTATGAATTTTTTAATGCTACGTTTGCTGTAAACTGATGGTTTCATGATTAATATTTTTATTTAGTTTTTATTATTTTGTTTCACAATTTATTTAGATTAAATGTGCTTATTTATTTAATGTTTGCTTTTTATATAATTTTGATTTTATGGCTTTGTTTATTTATTTATTTTTTTGCTATTTATTTTATTCCCTTAACAATCAATTTTAGTTAATTATTAGGTTACTATAATTTGTTTTTGCAGTTACAATTATTTTAATTGAGTTTAATTTATATATGAATTATTTTCCACCCCAAATTTCTTAAATTTTATTTTTCAATAGCATATAATCCTTATCAACAAATTAACATCACTTAGTTTAGTTAATTTATATTTTACTTAAAAGAACTTTCTAAAAGTGAAACCAATTGTTTAATATATTCAAACCAATTAACCCTGAATCTTTAAAATTTCGTAATCTTGAAAGACTTTTGTTTGCTTTTGAATTTTAATGTATTTTTTTTACTTTAAAAAGCAGGTTTATTCAACTTTTGCTTTTTCTTAAGCTACTTGAAAGAGAAAATCTTTCTCAGGTTTCATTTAAAGAAAAAAAAAACTATATTTTACCACTCATAAAAATATACTAATTCAACATTAGCTTGCAAAAAAATTAGTGAATTATCTGCAGTCAAAGAAATCAATCATGACAAATAACCAAAATTTCATAGCATAATAATCTTTCAATTTTATTACTTTAATAAGAAATATTTTAGGAACATTCTTTTATATAAATAATTTGAATTTTAAGAAACAAATACAATACAAACCTTGGTGTTTTTAAGGCTATTTACACAACAATTATTAGATTGCTCTGATTCACATCTCAGGTGCCGGATTTGGATTTGACAGCCTTGCATTAAAAAGACTTTACAAATATTCAATTAAGTTCTAGAGACTGTGGTGACCAGTCTAAAATATGACTTCTATTATCCTTTAAAATATTGTAAGTCACTTAATCCCTTGGTTTATATCTTTCTCTGATTGTTCAACTACATCTGACTAATTATTCTACCAACACAAATATTTTTATCACTATATACTAGATCATTCTACTTACTTTTTTTCTATAATAAGAATTCTATATTCTGAATTGTATGCATTTACCATTCTTCATTTCTGCAGAAACTATTAAACACTAAAATGTTATAGAAAAATTACTTTTAAAAGTGTGACTGTATCACTTTTTGCCATTATAACCTTTTGATTTTTCATTGGTACTAAATACCAATAAATAATGAGAACTTTCAGGAATTTTATTATGTTGATTAAATTTTTAAATTGACTTATTTCCAGAATAAAATATATTTAAAAAACAATGGTTAATGTAGGTTGATGCTCTGGATTATTATGCAGAGGAAGAGCATGCTTTAGCTACTGCAGTTGACAGGCAAAGATCAGTTGCTTTGTTGAAACCTGTTGGGCTTGCATATGTTACTCTAGAAACCGAAGAAATGGCTGAACGGTAATAAAACTAATAATTTAAAAGACTTTGATTGTTAATATACTATAGTACAGATTTCTTGAATTTTATTCCTGAACTTGAAAATAATTAACTTATTATTACAATTATTTTAGATATTCATCTAATATATCCGAAGTCATGTACCATTATTTGTTGCCTATAATCCAGAGATTACATGATAAAAATGCTGAAAATTTGAGGTTGTGGATTATAAGTTGCTGCATATAATCTGTTGTCTTACACTCCCACCGAAATTTTTAAAAATTATCACTTCAATGAAACCATTGCCTAAAATAATTTTGCTGGCAAAAACTGACAAAATTTTGTATGAAAAAAAAAAAAAACCATTCTTATTTTTTTCTTTTTTGAAATCTTTTAAGCATGAATAAGCATAACATTGTGGATGATGTAAGCAAGCCAGATTAAATGTAATGCTTATCATACATTGTTGAGTGCTAATTGATAAAAAAGCCCTAGAAATGGTTATAGATAAGAATGAAACACTGTACTGAAGATTAAATTTAATAATTAATTGTAATATTAATCAAGATTTTCATCTCTTTAATATTTGAAGATTACAAATTGTGGAAACAATGTCTCTTTTATTTTGACCATATTTCTCAAATGTATCTTTTTTCTGGTTTCCACTATCAGAAATGCATAACATAATTTCTCTCTCTCTCTATATATATAATTAGGGCATCAGAAACACTCTTTAAAACTGGCAAACAGGGTTAGTTATGCTTTGGGTATAAAAAAGAACTGCGATTGTCAACGATGCATTAAAAATTAGGTACAAACCCACTGTTTTTTACAAGATCTTTTATTTTTTTGAGGCCGGCAAAAAGGCAAGTTATGTAGTGCTGTGGATTAAAGGTAAAAAAAAAAATTGTGGTACATAATTTTTTTAGAAGAAAATTTCATTAATTTTATACTTTTCCACTGTATTAAAATGCAGAAAAATATATAATTTAAAAGCCTTGCATTGAAATACTCTAAATTGATAAAAAAAAAATACATTTAATTTTAATTAATTTGTATTTTAATGTTTACAGGATTTTTATTAAATGTTCCTACATGCACAAATATATTTGTGTAATTATTATTATATTAATGAATTTGAATAAATATTTTCTATCTTATATGTAAGTAAAGGAAAATACTTTTATAATGTTTGATAATAAGCATAATCATCTGTTTGAATAGATTAAAAATGAATATTTTTTAAGAATGAAAAATTCTAAAAGGTACTACTTTTAGGTTTATTACTTAGGTTTTAAGTACTACTTTTTTTTTTTATTAATGGTATTGTGTTCCATAATTCTTTATATGTGTATTTTTCTTTCTGATTTTTGTTGTTTTAATTTATATGTTAATTTTCTTTATTTTTTATAGTAACAAAAACATAAAAAAAATATTATGTTAGTTTAATACTATAATCAGAGGTACAAAATCTGGAATTTTATTGGTTCATGATATGCCAAAAACAAAAGTGAACAGTCATAAATTGTTTTTGTATTATACATCACTACAGGTTTAACAGATCTTTTATTTAGTCCTACTGAAAATTAGAAATATGCTCTTGAATTATAGGCAGGAAATTATGGTCTTATAAATATGAAATAAAAAAAAATTACTGTCAAAGATTTAAAATCTAAAACACTGTTTCTTTTCACCATATTTTTTACCCTTAGTATACTTGAATCTATAGTTTAAATTTTACAGCATACTTAAATTATAGATGATTAAAATAAATAA
>BPLR01019927.1:0-134623 GCA_021605095.1 Caerostris extrusa
TTTTCATGCGTTACCAGAAAAAGTAGTTGTAAAAAATTTATATCCCATCCTAATATATACACAAATCTAGTTGAATACTCGTGATTCGTTTTGGCTCATATAATTAATGAACCTCATAAAGTACAGCCAAAAATGTGGTTGAAATATTTCTCTAACATTTAAATGCTTTTGCTTTTTTATTATTATACAGACTTCAAAAATACGCAGTCTTCAAGCAATTTAGAAGAACAGTTATGCTTTGATGAGCTGTTACGGTTTTTTAAATTATATATGGAATGCCATATATTTCTAAACTGCAGCTCTCTACTTTACTGTAGAGTACTGAATATTTAACTGTACGATTTGTATTATAGTATATTAGACACATAACTAGCCTGGGAGAATACTTTTAATAAAAAGCTTTTTTAACTGCAATATAACTTATTCTGGCATTTTGAATCATTGCAAAAGTATTTTTAATAAGAGTTTCAGTCAATCGCATCAGAGTATCTTAATGGTGAAACATATACTTTTTTCTCTTAAATAGTTTATCAAGAAATGTCTTGTGTAATTACACGATTCATTGAATTTCTTTTTAACACAAAATTGATTTACACCAGTACAGTTATAATTCTTTCGCCATTTATTTATTTCAAGTACTTTGTGGTAGTTAATGATTTTGACATTCCTATAATTGCATGGGATGGTTTTCAATGCTTTTTATTTAAGAGGGGGAACTGTGCATGTTTTTGATTAGGAGTATTGAAAAATATGGAATCATAATTACTTTTTACCAATGCGGTTTGAATTAATGTTGGTTGCTTTATTATTGTAGTTCTTATTATGCGTACTTTTTCAAAGAAGGCTCCTGTAAAAATTTCATAAATTGCTTTGAAACCTCATTTTAAATTATTACTTTCTGCTCAATTCTCCCTCAGGGAGGTATAGTTAAACAAAGCTTGAAGTAAAAATACTGCTTTCTCTTCACGTAGAAATTTTCTTAAAAAACGAGGAATGTTAAATTTAAAACACTGTAGATAGAAATAAATTTTCCAGATGAATAATTGGTGAGAAACAGATTAGCAATCTCAATTAGAAAATAGTTAAATAATGTCAGTTTGTGTTATGTAATTCAAGTTTTTTAATTAATTTAAATATCTTCCAGCTAACTTTTAATTTCTAATTCCGATTTTTTTTTATCTAAGTTAAACTGCATTTATAAAAGATACGTTGATTCTAATTTACTATCACCGTATACCATTTATAATATAGCAAATCCAGTTTAAAAATCTAATAAAGCTATTCTATGTATATGCATCTATTGTTCTCATAAAATTACTATTCTTTTATTTACTTTCATATTATATATTATTAATATAAAACATTTGAAACATTTCGATGAATAACATGTTATTTCAACAATAGAGAAGTTTGACATTTCTTTTTCGTGATAACTCTCCGAGAATTCTTTTGTCCCCCTACAACAATAGAAGAGACTGTATTATTACCAAAATAGTGGACATGCAATATACTTTGAGTATCGGCGACCAATCTTTTCTGAAGGAAGTTAGATCATTTCTCAATTTATTATATCGATTCTCAATTTTTTTGAATATTTCTTGTTTTTTCTTTGCCATATATTTATTCACTTTTCGTCTAGAAATGTCAGAATATATTGTAAACAAACTTATTTTTTGTAAAAATAATAAATGAATATGTTATAAACATATTTTTATTTGTAAAAAATAATAAATGAATATGCTGTAAACAGATATTATTTGTAAAAATAATAAATGTGATGAATATATTGTAAATAGATTTTATTTGTAAAACGATAAATGCAATGAATGTATTGTAAACAGACTTTATTTGCAAACATAATAAATATAATGAAAATATTGTAAACATATTTTTATTTGAAATAATAATAAATGTAATTAATATATTGTAAACAAAATTTTTTGAAAAAAATAATAAATGTGAAATACATTGTAAACATACTTTATTTAAAAAAAATAAATGTAATAAATTTATTATGAGCAGATTTTATTTGAAAAATAATAAATATAATGAATTTAAAACAGACTTTATTTGAAAATTATAATCAGTGTAATGAATATAATGTAAACAGACATTATTTGAAAAGTATAATCAATGTAATGAATATATTGTAAACAGTCTTTATTACGTTATTTTACTTTGAAAACTCATTAAATATTAATTATAATGTAGGCCCTATTTGTATCATTTCGGAATTAACTAGTGACAAAATATATTTTTAGTTCTGGACTAAAACGAGTATCTTGTATATTATTCTAAGGCAAACGCGAGTTAACCTCTGATGTTGTATATACAATAGTCATTCTGTTACTATCAGACATTTGAAATCGAATAAATAGATTTTTATTTGTAAAACGATAAATGCAATATGTATTGTAAACAGACTTTATTTGCAAACATAATAAATATAATGAAAATATTGTAAACATATTTTTATTTGAAATAATAATAAAATGTAATGAATATATTGTGAACATAATTTTTTGAAAAAATAATAAATGTGGAGGAATACATTGTAAACAGACTTTATTTGGGAAAAAAAATTAATGTAATAAATTTATTATGAGCAGATTTTATTTGAAAAATAATAAATATAATGAATTTGAAAACAGACTTTATTTTCAAAATTATAATCAGTGTAATGAATATATTGTAAACAGACATTATTTTGAAAAGTATAATCAATGTAATGAATATATTGTAAACAGTCTTTATTACGTTACGTAATTAAATACTTTCACGACATTTAACTCATTAAATGAATTATTTCGATTATAATGTAGGTCCTATTTGTATCTTTTCGGAATAAAACGAATTAACTAGTGGACAAAATATATTTTTAGTTCTGGACTAAAACGAATACCTTGTATTGTTCTAAGGCAAACACGAGTTAACCTCTGATGTTGTATATCGCACAATAGTCATTCTGTTACAATTTCATATTGTATTACAGACATTTGAATCGATTTCCTTCAGTTCCCCCAAATAGAAAAGGTAAAACATTAGTAAAATACACGTAGTATTTAAAGATAAATAAATGACTGAATGTGGCAAAAAGAAAAAGTAACTTGATATAACTCTTGATAGTTATTATAAATTCCATTGAAACTACCCTTAACTATAAACAAAAGAAACTGAAAGACTTTGTTTAGAATTCTACCTAAATTTACTAATTTTTAATTATTGTCTTGAAACACACACACACACACGAAATTAGTCTCCCATAAACTGAATAATCAAAATTTATATACATCTTCATAAGTATCTCACACACGTAGGCAAACTTTCATCGTGTGTAGTAGAAGGGGGTTCACACTAAAATAAAAGTGAAGAATTTTTTTTTTTTTTTTTTACTCATCAAGAAGAAAAACTTTTTGAAAAAGTTGATCGTTAAGTCCGAAACGTGACGAGCGGAGGTTTCCCAACATTATTCTGCGCACGCAAAGAAGCAAAGCAGTGGGAACAAAGAGTAATAAACGGACTTCAGAGGAAGAAAACTCACTCTTTTTTTCTTCCTTCCTTACCAAGACAATAGTGTGCTGTTGTGCAGGAAAGAAAATACAAAGCAGCAAAAATTTCGATGAAGACACACTAGTCGGCGAAGCAATATTTGAGATAAACACGAGGACGCTGGTGTCCTACTAATGGCCTACTCCAAGTATGAAAGGATAAAAGGTTGCTTTTTTTCATTTTACTTTCGGTGCTAGATTCCTATTCTTTCAATCAATAGGGGAGAGAATATCCTTTGGCAGATAATGTCCTTTGCCCCAGGGACAAAGTTATCCTTTGAGGAATGCCTTGTCCTGGGGAAATAGTCGATATCCTTGGTTTTGGGGGCTCATTTTGTTTACTGAATATATGTGGGAGTTTTTGAATACGTAAAAGTGTAAACATAGTTAAAAGTGAAATAATATGTCTAATTTTTTCATTTTAAAGTAGGAAGCAGTCTTGGCTCTTGCTCGAAAATTTTTAAATGAACTCAAGTAAATATATTTTAAATTTCAAAATTTTTTTTCCAAAGTGAAATGTGTGATTTTATTAAAGATATATCATTAGGTAAAGACTTTCGTCTTTCTTACATAGAAAATATTAATTCCGTATTAAAGATTTGAGACGAAAGATCATAAACTCTTTTTTACTTAATATTTGACTGAAGTTTTGGATTGCTAAGATATAAAATTTTATCTACTATCCCTTACTACAAATATGACCAATTACACTGAAAGTATTTCGGAAATTTACCTTCTTCTTACCAATTAGGCATGAGTTTAAAATTTAATGTATGTTATACAGCATGTGATCTTTCATAAAAGTATCAAATTAAATTGTTGAATTTTCAATTATTTAAAATTCAGTTATTATGCTACAATGAAAACCATGTAGATTGAGCTAGATACAGTTAAAAAAATGTCATCACAACGGACTTAAAGAGGCTTCTTATGGATGGAGAGTTATTGTATTTCTCGATATTTGATATAATGCAAAACTAATTTAATGGTAATAAAAGAAATAGTAGATTTCAAAAACCCCTACTTATATGATTAGAAAAACAGATAACTTTATTAAGATTTCATTTTAAAAATAACACATTTAATATTCAATAACTGAAAATTTCCAAATGAGTCATTTTTAAAACTTTCTCTCAATAAAATAACTGGCCAGATCATTTTTAGCCAATTGCAAATGTAAATTTCTTTTCTGAAGATTCTACTCGATCTATCAAAAATATTAGTTAGTAATAATGATGCATAATGTAATCAATCGTGTTAAAAATCGTTTTTTCTTTGTGACATTAGTACTACTTATCAGAAAATGAGCAAGAAAATGTAACAGTACTCTAATCTTAGTGGAAAAAACGTTATTGACAACTAAATTTCCCTAGTCTGCGATGTCTTCATAGTTTATCATCGAAGCCAAAGAAGGGCTTAAATTAATACGGTCTGGTAGATGCTGTCACAATCACAACAGTTAATTACAACCTTTTCGATGGGTGGCCAGAATGCATGAAAAAGAACATCCATACAAAATATAACTAACTAAATGAATGTGGTAAAAGACACAAGTAACGATGTAACTCTTAATAGTTATTATAAATTCCATTGAAACTATCCTTAACTATAAACAAAGAAATGAAATACTTTGTGCAGAATTCTACTTCAATTTACTAAATTTAATTATTGCTTTGACACATCCACACACATACACGGAATTAGTCTCCCATAAACTGAATTATCAAAAATATACACATCTTCATAAGGTATGCCACACACGTAGGCAAACTTTCATCGTGTAGTAGAAGGGGGTTCACACTGAAATAAAAGTGAAGAATTTTTTTTTTTTTTGTACTGATCAAGAAAAACTGTTTGAAAAAGTTGATCTCTAAGTCCGAAAACGTGACGAGCGGAGGTTTCCCGACATTATTCTGCGCACGCGTCACAAGTAAAGCAGCGGGAACAGAGAGTAATAAACTGACTTGAGGAAGAAAACTCACCCCTTATTTTTCTTCCTTCCATGCTAGTACAATAGCGTGTTATTGTGCAAGAAAAAAATAAAGCAGCAAAAATTTCGATGAAAACACACTAGTAGGAGAAGCAATAATTGAGATAAACAAGAGGACGCTGGTGTCCTGCTAATGGCCTACTCAAGTATGAAGGGATAAAAGGTTTTTTTATTTTTTATTTTACTTTCGGTGCTAAATTCCTATTCTTTCAATCAATAGGGGGAGAGGACATCCTTTAGCACATAATGTCATTTGCCCCAGGGACAAAGTTATCCTTTGAGGAATGCCAAGTCCTGGGAAATGTCGATCGCTTTCCTTGGTTTTGTGGGCCCGGCGTGTTTACTGAATCTATGTGAGAGTTTTTAAATACGTAAAAGTGTAAACATGTTTTAAAAGCCAAATAATATGCCTAATTTTGCAATTTAGAATGCAAAGTTGTGGTTATTGCTCGAAATTTAAACGAAAGCAAAGAAATTTTTTTAAATTTAAAAATTATTTTCCAAAGAGTAATGTGTCAATTTCATTAAAGTATATCATTAAGAAAATACTTTTTTGTTCTTTCTTGCATAGAAAATATTAATTTGTTAATGAAGATTAACATGCAATAACATACTGTTTTATACTTAATATTTGACTGAAGATTTTAATTACTAAATTATAAAATTTAATCTACTTTCCTTATGCAAATATGCCTCAGTTAGACTGAAAGCATTTGGGAAATGCCTTATCAATTTGGCATAAGTTTTAAAAATTTAAAAGTATGCTATACAACGCGTGATCTTTAAAAAAATATCCCTATATTTAATTGTTTGAAATATCAATTATTTGAAATTCAGTGATTATGCTGCAATGGTAAACATGTTAGAATGAGCTCAGATCCTAACTAAGATTCCAATTAACTAAGATCATTCTAATTTCTTCGGTGAGAAATTATTTAGCAATTCAAAATATAAAAACAAAAGGCGATTCAGTCGGCTAAGAGTACACGATGAATACGGTGATTGAGTTCATAGGTGAAAGTAGCCGCTTGTACACATCGTAGCGGGGTGTACGGGGATAAACTCCCGTATTTATGTACGCCCCAGGTGGTACTTGCAGTTTCTTACTAGCATTTTAAAATAGAGCAGCAGCTGAGATTCCCAGCTTGCTATGAGTATCAACCCTTCGTTGTTTGACTTTGTGTAAAAAGTCGAATTCTTGGAACAGAATGTTTTGATTTCTTTTGTGAGATTTCCTAAAAGAATCGCAACCTAGAAGGGCTTGGAGTAGATCTTTCTGAATTTTCCGACATTTGTCAAAGAACGATTCAGTGCTCTTTAATATAAAGGATACTGTTAACACGAAGATGTTTGTGGCTATTTTTTTTGTCACCAAGAAATGTTGACGATTGCTGAGAGACAAGTTTATTTTGATAAACTTTCCGCTTTCTCAGATTGGTACATGACCACCAAATAGGACAACCGTCTAGTAGAATGGGTCTCAGACTTATACGATAGAATTTTGTTTCTGATAGCAAACATACACTATCTAAAAATTAGACCTTTGAGATATTGTTGGCAGCAGTTGTCTTTGCAATTGCTGATCTCAGATGAAAAGAATGCGTGCACTTATTTAGAAAAGGTAAATGAGTTACGAAAGTGATTCTGAAAATTAGTGAAATAGTGAATTCTTCATCCTGTTCCGAAATTATCAATACTGTTTTTGATATAATGAAATTCTTATATGGCGGTTTTTAAAAAAAAGTTTTTTGCATTAAATATAATAAAAATAAAAAATGGTACTATACATTTTTTGTTATAGCAGTATGTAAAATGCATATTTTTTAAAAATATTTTACTATGCAAGAATATTTATTTACAATTAATATAGGTTTGAAAGATATTTTATAAAAATGTATTAAAACATTAGTATAATATAAGTAGTATTTAAAAGATAAATAACTGACTGAATGTAGCAAATGTGAAAAAAAAGTAGCATGATGTAATTCTGAATATTTATTATAAATTCAATTTGAAAGTATCCTTAACTATAAACAAAGAAACAAAAGACTTTGTGCAGAACTCTACTTAATTTTACTAAATTTAATTATTGTTTTGACACAGATACCCACACGAAATTAGTCTCACATAAACTGAATTATCAAAAATATATACATCTTCGTAAGGTATCCCACACACGTAGGCAAACCTTCATCTTGTAGTAGGAGGGAGTTAACACTAAAATAAAAGTGAAGAAATTTTTTCTCATCAAGAAAAACTTTTTGAAAAAAGTTGATCGTTAAGTCGAAACGTGACGAGCGGAGGTTTCCCGACATTATTCTGCGCACGCGTCAGAAGTAAAGCAGCGGGGACAAAGAGTAATAAACGGACTCGAGAGGAAGAAAAACTCACTCTTTTTTTTCTTCCTTCCTCATGAGACAACAAGCGTGCTATTGTGCAAGAAAAAAAACAAAGCAGCAAAAATTTCGATGAAAACACACTAGTCGGAGAAGCAATAAATGAGATAAACAAGAGGACACTGGTGTCCTACTAATGGCCTACTCCAAGTATGAAGGGATAAAAGGTTTTTTTTTATTTTTGATTTTACTTTCGGTGCTAGATTCCTATTCTTTCAATCAATAGGGAGAGGACATCCTTTGGCAGATAATGTCCTTTGCCCCAGGGACAAAGTTATCCTTTGAGGAATGTCTTGTCCTGGGAAAAGTCGATATCCTTGGTTTTGTGGCCCCGGTGTGTTTACTCAATCCATGCGGAGTTTTTGAATACTTGAAAATGTAAACACAGTTTAAAAGTCAAATAATAGATCTAATTTTTAATTTTAGAGTAGGAAGAAGTCTTGGCTTTTGCTCGAAAATTTTAAATGAACTCAAGCAAAAATATTTTAAATTTCAAAAATTATTTTTCCAAATAGTAATATACCGATTTTATTAAAGGTAGTTTAAAGTCAAATAATATGTCTAAATTTTTCATTTTAGAGTAGGAAGTCAGGGGTTATTCCTTTAAAAATTTTAATTGAAGGTAGGCAAATATATTTTATACTTCAAAAAAATTTTTTCCAAAAAGAGTAATATGTCAATTTTTTAAAAAATATATCATTAATGAAAGACTTTGTCCTTTCTTACAAGAAAATATTAATTTGGTAATAAAGATTACGTGCAATAACATAAAATATTTTTACTTAATATTTGGCTGAAGTTTTGGATCAAATTTATAAAATGTTATCTACTTTTCACTATGCAAAATAGGACCAGTTAGACTGAAAGCATTTTTGGTATTTATTAACCATGCCTTATCAATTTGACATGAGTTTTAAAATTATAATGTATACTATACAAAACGGGATCTTAAAAAAATATCCATAATTTAAATTGCATGAAATTTCAATTATTGGAAATTAAGTGATCAGTCTACAATGTTAAACATAGTACACTGCGTTATTAAATGAGTTAAAAATATATAAAGATATGAGTTAAAATATATATATATGATTTCTCATCGACCTTAAAAAGGCTTCCTATGGATGGAAAATTATGTATCTTGATATTTGAAATAATGCAATAAATAATTTAATGATAATAACGAGATAATTATAAAAACCCTATTTATATGATTGTGAACAATTGTGATTGTGAACAACAACTTTGTAACGTGGGGAAGTTAACACACGTAATAGAAAATAGTTGAAAAAATACCAAATGGGCCATTTTTAAATCTTTTCTCAATTAAATGGCTGACCAGATCATTTTAACCAATTTCAAATGTAAATTTCTCTTCAAAGATTCTATTCAAATTACTAATAACAATATTAATTTGTGAAAAGGATGTATAGTGTAATCAAAAATATGACTAAGTTTAATGCTTAAAAATCTTTTTCGTTGTGACATTAGTACTTTGTATCAGAAGAAAATGTAACAGTACTCTAATCTGAGGGACAAGGAATATTTAATAGATAACTAAATTTCCTAGTTTGTGTTCTCTTGATAGTTTATCATCGAGGCCAAAGAAGAACTTATATTAGGACGGTCTAGAAGACCACATCACCAATCACAACAGTTACTTTTTATCCAACTTATAACCTTTTTTTCCAGGGAGAAAAAATATATGAAAAAAACTGGAGAAAAAATTAAATAAATAATTTTTAAAGAAAGGAAAAATTATTTTTAAAATTTCTCAAATTTCAAAGAAAAGATTTCTCAAATTTCAAAGGAATCTATAAAAATTTTACTAAAAATGTAATGAACTTAATTGATTAAGTAAAGTAAAAAACAAACGAGAGAAATTTTATTGATACACAAACTAGTCTCTAAGTGCTTTGAGAATGAAATTCAATTGAAAATGAAATAATAGTTCTTTTTTTCGTTTAAAAAAGTCAAAAGCAAAGATATGTTTGCTAAGATAATGAAATTATTTAATTGTAGAAGAAACGATATTATTTTCAATGAAAATTGCATCGTTTTATTAAAATCAAATACTTAAACCCGCAGATATTAGGTCTATGCTAATTGGAGAGTTAAAATATACAGGAAGAATTTCTGTTATAATGCAATTAAAAGAATTAGTAAATAATGGTAAACAAAAGCTTGAAAAAAAGAGATTCAAAGAATATTAAAATTCATTATTTTGCTAAAATTTGGATTTTTAAAGCTACAATTGGTAAATGGAGAATTCTGGTGCAATTTTCATTTAACGGAATAAATTCAACGCAACTTCTAATGAAAACTATTGAGAGGGATATTTGATAGAAATATTTTTAATCAAGCATTTTTGTATATTTCCCGAAGGATTCGAGATTTGTAAGAAAAAAGAACTCAATCAAGTGTTTTTGAATTCTATGTTGAATTAATGAATATTTGAATATTCCGCAGAAGTTAATGTAAACTCTTCTTCTTTATGAGATTTAAATTAGAAACAGTTGGGTGGAGTTGTACTATTGCTACATTCATTCGACTAGTAGGCATAGGGATATTTTAAAAAATCTGCTTTTATTATTTACATCGAAGTTCTCTATTTCATTCTCATGAATGCATGTAAAACTTTTTATTTAATTTGAATTTGAATAAATAATTCGGCACGGAAAATAATTCAAATAATTCAATTATTCAGTAATAAATAATTCAGAAATTTTAAATAATGGTAAAAAATGAATATTTATTCTTTTGAAATTTATCTACCTTGTATATCATAATTTTAATTTCATTAAACAATTCAACAAATTATTTCAAAAAAAGGCTTCTCAAATTATTTTGACCTATAAATGTTATACAGATGATTCAATAAGTTTACATGAATATACAGATAAGTATTAATCGCAAAAAAAAGGTCAAATGGTAAAAAAAAAATGAATATTTTATTATTTTGAGATTTCTGTAGCTAGAATATCATAATTTTAATTTCATTAAACTATTCTATAAATTATTTCAAAAAATCTTCAGAAAACTATTTTTGTATAATTGTTATATAGATGATTCATTGAAGTTTATACAAATATGCAGATAAATATATAAATTGTAAAAAAATTTCAAATTGAAATCTTAAAATTTAATTAGATTTGTTCTGGAAGAACTTACACAAAAATTGAATTGAAATGAAATTGTATTAGTAGAACTAGTTAAAAATCAGCATAAAAAGTTCATTAACTAAAATCATGGCAAAAAGAAAATAAGTTGATAAGAAAAACATTTAATTTATTTTTAGATATAAAATCTAACTTAACAACGTGATGAAATTTTTAAAAAATGCTCCTTTTTTTTTAACTGCATTATAAGTAAATTAAACTGGATAATTTAATTTTGAGTGTGAAATATTTTAGTAGTTATTACTATAAATATGTAATTATGGAACATATCTATCAAATTTAGTATTTTCTAATTAAACTGTTATAAATGTCTTTATAAAATATTAATCATTGTTTAGTAATTGTTCACTATTCCGTGTGGTTACATATTACAAAATTATTTTTATTATTCGATAAATATAAAAAGCACCAATTACGATAAACGACATCACATTTAATTAAGTTTAGAAACTTAAATAAATATTGTATTTTAAAAATAATGAACAAAAATATATTATTATTTTTAATGTGTTCTGTAAAAGTGTTCTTTTTTGAAATTTCTTACGTTTTTTTAAACACACACTTTTAAAATGTAAGAAAAATTGTTCTAACTCTATTTATGTTTTATGGATGTTAGAAGTAGCAAATTAATGTGGTTAATGAAGTAAAATTCAGAGACACAATTCAGTTGGTTTATTGTTTTATTAATTATAATAATAACTGTAAAACTAAAGGTTTTATTTTAACTTTAACTTAAAAAATAATGTTCTTTAAATCTCTGACATCTCAGAATATTTAACAGACACTTATTTTTAAACTTCACTGAGTTTTCTAACTATCTCAAAAACATCACAAGCTATCGCAATTTCATAAGATTTTTAAAAAACCGTCATATTTTTAGCAATATATAAAAATAATTTGTTTATTTTTATAAACAAAATAGTTATCAACACTATATGAAATAAATATTTTGACTATAAAAGTAAAAAGCAAACAGTAATTAAATTTAAATAATCATTAAAATATTTACATAAGATGTTAATAACTTACTGGACTTGTAGAAAAAAGTACATTTTTACCTACACAACAAGCAAAAAAGTTGAAAACTTATTCCCCGATTTAAATACGTCTATCTCTACATATTACATATGGAATATAAGGTTGCACGGCTTAGAAAAACATGTATAAATCGAAAACAAACTAAAATATTGCATAATTCAGCCATTTATTTCTACATAAAAATGAAACTAAGCTTTTTTTCATAAATCTTCAGCTTTATTTATAATAGAGCTGATATCAATTGGAATCCTCTTTTTAAGTGGTGTCTTCTAGCCGTATCATGAATGCTTTTTCCGTATTTTCAATTGCAACATCTCTTACGTATAAAGCTGTGCTCATACTCATAGAAGATCCAGCTGCTACACTTTTTCTAAGGCAGTCTTCAATTTTCTTATTATTCTTATTGTGATTTCATTCATGGAATAAAATTTAGCACCATCTGTTACTTTCTCCATTTATGTAGACGATTTAAAATTTCAAGTTTTCTTTTTAGAGATATAACATTTCTTTTCATTCGTTTTTTTACCCAAGTTTGTAGGGTTTTATTTATTTATTTTTTTTGTTGTTATTTTAAAACCCTAAAATATTTAATCAAATTGAAGAAAGTCTACGAAAACTATATTTGTTTTTTTATTTAACATGTAAATACGAAATTTAAAAAAATTCTGAACAGAAAAAACACAATGATGCACTCTTTTCTGCTGCTAAAAAATTTACTACACTAAATTACATGAACAGAAAGTTTGACTGTACATACAAAATGAATAATCAATATACTACATAATATTTATAAATCTCTAACAAAGTTCTTTTCATCCAAATTATAGTTCATTTGCTTCAAGTGAAGTTATTGTTAAAGATGCAATAGAAATAACTATCTAATTTTTCTAAGCAATGTATTTCCCAGACTCCGTAAATGGAATTTCTGACAATACACTTTCACCAAATATACCTGCCGATATTTTCGAATTTGTCCTTGTCGTAAAAACAAAAGAACTGTTCTTTTCTTTCAATGAAATCATAATATATCATCATGTAATCCACACCACATTGGTTCTGGCATTCTTTGATATCTTTTGTAGATAGAAACAAAATACCTCATCAAATAACTAGCTTAAGAAAGAAAACAGCTTATTTACCTAAATTAATTGATTGCAGCTACAAAAAATTCTTCTACTTTTGTTTACAAAAAATCATTTATTTAGTTTTATTTACATTTTTAACACAATGTAATTAAAGGTAATAATAATATTATCCGTTTTTCTTGACTTAGAAAATCAATTATATTAATATAATGCAAAATAAATAACAAAAATATTGAGATTTGGCAGATTAAAAAAAAAAAAAAAAACATTATTTATCGTTACCAAATTATAAATAATTAAAGAAATATTTTATCATTTGTGTATTTCGACAAATATTTTGTAACTTCTAAACTTTTTTCCTTTTCATTGAATATTATTAGCGCTATTATAATGAGTTTAATTGTAAACATAACATTTTATAATAAATTTGTATGATATTTTCAATAAATCTAAGTTAAAAATAAATAATTATGAAATTTCACAAAAATAATAAAATTTTTAACGGCTGAATAGTTTCTAAATTGTTTACTGCAAATTCTACCATCTGAATTAACAGTAAAAATAATATTTTACAATAATAATCAATACATAATCAATATAATCAATATAATCAAAACATTTTAAAAAGATAATGTTTTTTTTTAAATTACTTACTTTTTTTATTGCATTTGTATTATGAAATGAAATATTTGACCATTAAATAAAGATGCATTGAATATTTTATTATATTTCTACAGTAAAATTTATTTTTATTCCTTTAGCTATCTGCAAAAGCTCAGTAACTATATTCCTTCCATATATTTGCATACTTTTTTTAATTATGTCTTTTAGTTTCCAGTAGATGCTGCTTATAAATTTTTTTCATGCATTACATTTAATAAGAAAAGAGGTCTTTTTCAGAAATAATGCATGTAATCTGATTATATATAATATACGACTAAAATAAGAAAAGCTACAAATAAGAGCACGTCAAAATACTTCTGTCCGTCGAAATACGCTGTGACCGTAATGTCTCTATGATGCCTTTAATTAAATCACAGCTCAGAATATCTGGATAATAAAGTTATGGAAAAGTTCGTTGGAAATCTTAGCTGCTTTAATTTCTAATAGTAGATTTTGGGAGGCGTAAGCCATTAACGTTAGAAAACTCCTGCATTTTATCTTTTACTTTTTTTCCTACTCATATAATTTAACCCAGTAAATGAAAAAGATTATCCAATTTAATACATATGTCTGCATTCTGAAATTAAAATTTTTAAGAAAAAATATAATGAGCCATTGTGGCTTTAATTAATTAGCTTATTATAGCTCATGAGCAAAGTTAAATGAAAGCTTATCTTTCCTTTTATCCCAGCGATTTCTTGTATCACATACAATATACACTCATGAGCCAAAACATTATGACCACCCCTACATTTTGCAATGAACTCGCCTGGATGACGTGGAAGGCACGCGATCAAGTGGAAGTGGTATTTAACTGCTGCTGGAGAGTCTGAAGAATCATTCTTTCACTTACTTCTGTGTGTGATGAGAAAGGCTGCGGATCTAAGCAACTTTGATAGAGGGCAGATTATAATGGCTCGAAAGGTCGGAACAAGTATTTTCCGAAACTGCACGACTCGTGGGTTGTTCGCGATCTACAGTTGTTAGTACTTATGCAAAGTGGATGAATGACGGTGAAACCAGCAGTAGACGACATGGTGTTGGACGTCCACACGCTATCAAATAAAAGGTCGTCGGAGACCGTCTTGCATGGTGAAGCAAAAACCGGAGCCAGACAGTGGCTCAGCTGACAGCCCAATACAATGCAGGGCCAAGTAGAATAGTATCGGAGCACACTGTTCAGCGGACACTGTTGGATATGGGGCTACGCAGCAAACATCCCACTCGTGTGCCTTTGCTGACCAAGCATCATCGCCAACTGCGCCTGCGCTGGGCGCTTACATGGCCTCTGTTTTTCCAGCTGGAAATGGGATGTTCCAACAGGACAACGGCCCTTGTCACAAGGCTAAAAATTGATTGGAGTGGTTCCATGGACATGAGGCTGAATTCCAGTTAATGTCCTGTTAACTCGCCGGGTCCCAATCCGATAGAACCCATATGAGATGTCCTGGGACGGCAGCTCAGAGTTCAAAGACCACTAATTTGTAATATCTCGGATTTGCGTGACCGTTGCTTAAACATCTGGTACAATCTGTTTTCCTGCCATCTACCAAGGGCTTGTGGCATCCATGCCTAGACGGGTTGAAGCTGTGTTGCGCGCCAAAGGTGGACCAACTCGTTATTGACAAGCGGTCATAATGTTTTGGCACTTGAGTGTGTATATATATATATATATATATATATATATATATATATATATATATTGAGCATCAGTGGACCTTACCTTCCACTGATGTATGTACGAGTGACAGACGTAGAGGGTAGAACATTACTTTCTGGGTGGACTTATAGTAGTAAGTGCTTCATATTTGGGTGTTGTGCATGCGAAACCGCAGGAAAATTCTCATCAAGCAGACTTACTTATCTCTTTGCATATTTCTTCCTAGTTCACCATAGAATCTCTGAAAAATCATCTATCGAGAGAGTGTTGAATTTTTTTTTCAACTTTCGCTTATTTTCTAGGTGCAGTAACTTTTAAGTAAAAAACGACACAAATATATTATAACCTTACTAAAAATAGGGATATGTTATTTTAATCTTTACTAGAAATAGGGTAATGTATACATTTTAAACTTAAACTTTGATATACATTTTAAACTTACTAGAAATAGTAGCATGAATTGCTTATGAACTTAATCATTCTAATGTATCAGTTTGTGGCTACAATCAAAATGAAGTTTTTTTCGAGAACCTTTTGGGGTGAAAGATTACGATTGATTTTTTACATACCTTTTTTTCACAGGCCATTTTTACCGATCTTTAGACAGGCAATAAGAAATTATGCTGCCATATGATGATGTGTGAGAGCTTTCGAAGACACTCTGAATTTGCTATTGACAGAAAAGGATATACGATGTCTGCCTAAAGATAATCTAAATTGAGAATCATTTGTTCGAAGCCAAAATAATTGAATATTTTATAAACTCTGATACAATTTCCAAAATGAGGTACCACTCAAAACAGGATGGCACGAAATTCAATAAAAATAGAGGCTATCTGATAACGAATTCTCTCTCTCTAAGAATATAACACACAAAAAAAAAAAAAAATATTGAAGTATTCATTATATACAAGATAAAAGTAGAAGCTTTCTAGAGTAAAAATGATTTAATTCACACCTTCTTAGTTTACTTTTGATATTTTTTCTATATCATACATTGTGATCTTTATATATATGTATATATATAATATATATATATATATATATATATATATATATATATATATATATATATATATATATATTTCTGCACGTAAAATATGCATGTAATCCCATGAGAATGTCATATCGTCTCTTTAAATATTTGTTATCTTTTAATATTGTCAACAAGAAACCAGTGCTAAGGAAATGATGAAAAAAAGGTTATTTTTGAGTGATGCAGAATTATATGACACAGTTTATTTACTATTTACACTTATTTACTACGAAAGCTAAATTTATACAAACATTTGCATTTCATAAAACTTGTATATTTAAATAACACATTGAATTAATAGCACGCTAAGAATGAAATTGAGTTTTTGTAGTGTGACTCCCGTTATTGAAAGCTATAACATTCGACATATGATAACATTTATGTTTACAGAATCACAAATATTGACTTTAGTTTATCTGAATTATAATAACCATTCACAGGCGTGCATCTTTCTCCAGAACGAACATATGTAGCTAAACAAATATTGATTCATATAACTGGATCTCATTCAGGGCTGCTTTCTTCACACAATACTAAGTGCGTACGCATCGAGCCTTTGGAACTGGATGGCATTGTGCTCTATTCCAAAGAATCGAAAGCGAAAAAGAACTCTGGTAAATTGTTGGGAGGCAAAAATTAAATGCCATGGCCGTTCGGTAATTCGATCTTTCTCCCTTTCGTAAATCAGGCATCGAAAAGAAAAAAGAAGAAAAAAGAGAGAAAATAAACAAACAAATAAATGAAACTTGAGCTTTTATCAGGAAGGAACAGCTATAAAGAAAATAATTGAATTTTCCTTTATAAATAAAGAGGAATCTTGGTTGCTTTTATCTTACCTTGAATGAAAATTTCTGAAGTTTTTTTTTAACATTGTTTTTTTTTTTACTGTGCTATGTTATAACATGTTGGTAAAGCATTGGATAGTAACCAAATGTTTTACTCAAGAGACTTTCAGTCATTGTCTAAACAACAGCATTATTTTCTTCTATGTATCTTCTATGTATTTTATCTATCTTTTTTTTTTTTTCTTCTATGTATTTTTTGTATGTGTGTCCTGGAGAAAAGGAAAGTTGTCCATTTTATACATTTGAAATGTGTAAAATGTAATTAATTTTCTTAAGACAAATATTCAATTGAAATTATTTCTTTATATGAGCGTTATATTGTAAATAATCGAATTTTGAATTTGGGAATACAGATATTTTATCTTTGTCAAAGAAATACATACTTCACATATTTCACTGTAGCCGTAGCTGTTTTAGTTTTAACTGCAGTTTTAATATAATTCTTGAGTGCATACATCAGATTACTTTTAAACCCCCATTTTTTTTTTTCTGTTAAAGTTCTAATAGCAATGAACCGAGATATATCGATGTTTTTTCTCCGTAATCACTCTGTACACATATATACGAGAATGGCTGTCTAAAGATATTATAAATTAAAAAGTATTTGTGCGAAGGCGAAATAATTAATGATTTTATAAACAAATAGATAAACAAATAGATAAAAACAACTGATATAATTTACAAAATAGAGAATCACTCAAAACAGCATGGCATACAAATCAATAAAAACACTAAAAATGGGCTATCTAATAACGATCTCTCTCTCTCTCTTTATAACATATATATTATATTATTATTAAATCTTGAAATGTTCGTTATATACACTGTAAAAATAGTAGCATTCTTTAATAAAATGGACTAGTTTCTATTTCGATATACATTATCAAGGGGGACTAGATATCTTGATGGGTTTTTTCATGAACACACTGTATATATATATTCAATAATATCTGCCAAAAAGATGTTGTAAATTGAAGAATCTTTTATGCTAATACGAAACCTATATAATTAACTATTTTAGTTTTATTATTGTTAATTTATATTAAACACATTATATATAATATATATATATATATATATATATATAATACAAAAACAAAATCAAAAAACAAATATTGAAATTTTCGCTATATACACGATAAAAGTAACAGCTTTCTCTAATAAGTGGTAGCTTTCGCAAATCTCTCTCTATTACATCTACTCAGTTTCCTATTATTTTTTTTAATATCATATATTGTTTTCTTTATAGAAATATAAAATTTGCGTATATGAGATATGTAAATAAACCCAGCAGAATGACGTATTATCTCTTTAAATATTTACTGTTTATCATATTTTAATATTGTCAACAAGAACCAAGTGCTAAGGAAATGATGAAAAAATTGCATTTTTAGAGTTATGCAAAGAATTATATGTGAAGCAGTTTATTTTCTATGAAAGCTAAATTTATACAAACATTTGCATTTTATAAATTTTGTATATTTAAAAAGCATGTTGAATGAATAGCACGCTAAGAATGAGAATGAATTTGTAGTGTGACACCCGTTACTCAAAGCTGAAACATTCGACATATGATAAGATTTGTGTTTACAGAATTACAAATATTGACTTTAGCTTATCTGAATTATAATAACGAATTCATGAGCTTCCATCTTTTCAGAATAGATATAGAGCTAAACAAATATTGATTTATATAATTAGATCTCATTCGGTGCTGCTTTCTTCACACAATGCTAAGCGTACACATCGGGCCTTTGAATGGATGGCATTGTGCTCTGTTCCAAAGAATCGAAGGGGTGTAAAAGAACTCGATGTAAATTGTGGGAGGCTCCAAAAATTAAATGCCATGGCCGTTCGGTAATTCGATCTTTCTCCCTTTCGTAAATCAGGCATCGAAGAGAAAGGGAAAAAAAGAGAGAAAATAAACAACAAATAAATGAAACTTGAGCTTTTATCAGGGAAGGAAAGAGCTATAAAGAAAATAATTGAATTTTCCTTTATAAATAGAGGAATCTTGCTTTGCTGGTACCTTTTACCTTGAATTAGAAATTTCTGAAGGGTTTTTTTTAACCTTTGTTTTTAATCTTTGTTTAACCTTGTGCTGTGTTATAAACACTTTCTCAAGGCATTGGATTTTGCAAATTAAATATTGAGACAATAGTAACCAAAGTCTTACTTAGAGAACTCATTGTTTGGAAAACATGATTATTTTTCTTCCTCTATAGTGGTTATTTTTGGAGACAAGGAAAGTTGATAAAATTTGAATTGTGTAAAATATAATTAATTTTCTTCATGTAAATAATTCACTTCATTTTATTTTGATATTTACTATTAGATACGCGAGTTTTGAATTTGGCAATCTTACATTTGTCAACTAAATTTCCATGTTAAAAATTAGACGTATTGAATATATAACTGAGAAATTTCATTCCGCTTATGTAAAAAATTTCATTTCATTCTTTTTCCTAACACAATTTTGGTGATAACCTATGATGACCGTAGAAACATAAAAGCAAATGAGACAGCCCCAAAATGACCATAGAGTGATAAACCAAACCAAATCTCAAACTAGTAAAAAGTACAAGAAAAATATTATCCAATTTAATACATATGTCTGAATTCTGAAATTAGGAATTTTTAAGAAAAAAATATTACGAAGCATTATGGCTTTAATTAATTAGCTTATTATATCTCACGAGCAAAGTTGAATGAAAGCTTATCTTTTCCTTTTGCCCCAACGATTTCTTGTGTCACATACAATATATATGTATATATTTTGAGCATCGGTGGTCCTTTCCTTCCACTTATGTATGCTCACAGAGCAGAGGGCAGAGTATTGCCTTCTGAGAGGACTTGTAGTAGTAAGTGCTTCATATTTGGATGTCGTACATGCGAAAAACTAAGGAAAATTTCTCATCAAGCAGATTTACTACCTCTTTGCATATGCCTTTCTAATAACTAAATTCTAATTCTAATCTAAATTCTAATAACAAAATTCTAACTTCTAAGTGAAAAGAGCGCCAGAAAAGCATTATAACCTTACTAGATATAGAGATATGTTACTTTTCTAAAGGAAGCATGAATTGCCAGACTTGTCATTTTGTGTCATTTGTGGATGCAATCGTAATCAAGTTGTTGTAGAAGATGTTGTAAGAGGGTGATTACCAACTACGGCTAGATTTAGGGAATGGATTCTTCATCCGGTATGATGATGATACAGCTGGCCTTTACGTATTCTGCATTCTGTGGAGGGGTCTTTCTCATTGACTGGTAATTCTAATTCGAAGAATTTCGTGTACTGGATAGACTATAATCCCCATGACGTAGTTGTACCTCTGCAACACGAAGAAAAAGGGATTGTTTGGCGTGGTATAGCATTCATCTTCATCCACGGTCTTTTTCTCTTTTGAAAAGGAACTGCCGAATGTCACGGTTTCGAGTGCTCGTTATCTTGAAACGTTGACAGATAATGTAATTCCTGATTTGCAAACAGTAAAATGCTCTATCTGAAGTCAGGTGAATACAAGATGGTTCTTTCTTCACATAGGGTCGTCTGCCAAACATTACTCCAGATCTTACACTCATGTATGGTACTCAGAGCTCACACCCATGTATTTCTGGGAGTGAGGATACCTGAAATTCAACGTTTACGCTTTTAAACTGCATCTGATTGAAAAATACCATCAAATTTTAGAATCATCTTTTCATGCTATGTACTTCAGTGCCATTCACCATCTATAGTATGCAAAGTGACATCATGTGTAAAAGGAAGCCACGTGGAAAAATTTGAGAAACACAGTAAAGTTCATTTCGCTGTCACTGTTGGTGTTTTCCCTTTTCTTATTCTTTATAGCTTTGGTGATTTTCGTGCTATAAATACCGTTCCAACATTTTTATGGTTTTTCACTATAAAGAACACATTTCGAAAAAAAAATAGGCGTTGTGATTTAAAATTTTCAAACATTCATTACTGTAATCATTGCTGCTGGAATTTAACTGCAGTTTTTCATATGATTCTTCAGTGCATACACCAAACTACTTTAAACCAAAAAATTTATTCATTTTCCGTGAACGATATAATAGCAAGGGGACTAGATATCTTGATAGTTATTTTTCATAACCACGCTATATACATATACAATAATGTCTGCCTAAAGGTAATCTAAATTTAAGAAGTGTTTGTGCGAAGCCGAAATGATTAATTATTTTATAAACTATGACATAATTTGCAAAATGTAGCAGCACTCAAAATTGATGGCCCACAATTCAATAAAAATAGATACTATCAAATAATGATTTATCCTTAAATGATTGATATAATGATATAATGATTAATGATATAATGATTTTTTTTCTTTTTCCCTATCTATATACATATATATACATAACTGATTTATCTGCTTATTCTTATATATTAATATAATTTGAATTATATTTTAAGTATATTTTTATTAATTAGTGCTAAAAACATTATATATAGAGAAAATATAAAACGTAGAAAAACAAATCCTTAAATTTTAGTTATATACGTAATAAAAAGTAGTAGTGTTCTTGAGTAAAAGGGTCTAATTTCCTATTCGATGTATATTATTAAGGGGGACTAGATAACTTGACAGTTTTTCCTTAAACACGCTGTATACAATATAATAATGTCAGCTTAAAGATATTGTAAATTGAAGAAGTATTTGTGTGTGAAGCCGAAATAATTATTGATTTTATGAACTCTGATATAATTTACAACATGTAGCACCACTCAAAATAGGGTGGTACATTCAACACAAATAGAGAATATCTAATAGTGAATCATATCTCTATTTCTGTATATAAAAAGAATGGCATTGTGAATTTTATCTCTCTCTCTTCTATACATATATATATATATATATATATGTATATGTATGTCTTATATATATATATATATATATATAATATATAGAAAGAGAGAGATAAAATTTATAATGCTATTCTTTTTATATATTACCTAATTTATTATAATTATTTTAGTTTTATTATTGTTAATTTATAGTAAACATATTCTATATATATATAGAATACAAATCCAGAACAAAAAGCAAATATTGAAATTTTCGTTATGTACACGCTAAAAGTAGTAGCTTTCTCAGTAAAATGGTCTAGTGTACACCTACTCAGTTACCTTTTGTTTTTTTTATTACATCATATATTGTGTTCTTTATAGATATATAAAATTTTCTATATATGAGATATGTATATAATCGGGAGAATGACGTATTATCTCATCAAATATTTATTGTTTAATCATCACCTATTAAGGAAAATGAAAAAAAGGTATTTTTAGAGTTATGCAGAATTGTAGTGTCAACTAAAGAACCAAGTGCTAAGGAAACTATTAATGATGAAAAAAAGTGCTAAAATGATGAAAAGGTATTTTTAAGAGTTATGCAGAATTGCATGTAACGCAGTTTATTTACTATTTACATTTATTTACTATGATAGCTAAATATATACGAACATTTGCATTTTAAATAACACATTGAATGAATAGCAAGCTAAGAACGAAATTGAGTTTTTGTAGTGTGACACCCGTTACTCAAAGCTAAAACATTCAACATAGGAAAAGATTTATGTTTACAGAATTTCAAATATTGACTTTAGCTTATCTGAATTATAATAACCATTCACAAGCTTACATCTTTCTCGGAACAAAAATTATAACAGCTAAGCAAATATTGATTCCTATAACTGGATCTCAATCAGTGCTGCTTTCTTCACACAATGCTAAGTGCGTACGCATCGAGCCTTTGGACCGGATGGCATTGTGCTCTGTTCAAGACTCGAAGAGGGGGAAGAACTCGGTAAATTGTTGGAGACTCCAAAAATTAAATGCCATTTCCGTTCGGTAATTCGATCTCTCCCTTTCGTAATTCAGGCATTGAAGAAAGGGAATAAAAAAAAAAGAGAGTAAATAAACAAATAAATAAACGAAACCTGAGCTTTTAACAGGGAAGGAACAGCTATAAAAGAAATTAATTGAATTTAAACAGAGGAATACAGAATATAAATAGAGAATCTTGCATGTTGGCATCTTAGATTGAATGAAAATTTTGAAGGTTTTTAATTTTTTACCTTTCTTTTTAATGTGCTATGTTATAAACACTTTTTGTCAATGCATTTAGTTTTGCAAATTAAATATTGAGACAGCAGTAACCAAAAGTCTAACTCAGAGAAGTCTTTTGTTTGTACAACATGATTATTTTTCTTTTATTGTAGATTTTTTTTGTTTGAGTATTTTTGGAAAGAAGGAAAGTTGTTCATTTTTTAAAATTTGAATTGTGTAAAACGTAATTACTTTGCTTAAGATAAAGTTTTACTTAAAATTCCGTATTTATTTGAGATTTATATTGTAAATAAACAAGTTTTGATTGTGGGAATACGGAAATATTATCTTTGTCACACTGTTCATATATAAAAAAAATTAGACGTTGACTAATAAATATTTACCCTCAAGATTTCGTTTGCAATTGTGTAAAGCATTGCATATCATTCTTTTTCATACTGATAACATTTGTGGTGTTAAAAGAAACATTAGTTAGCTTTGTAAAATATGAAAGACACAAAAATATATTTCAGATATTTAAATTATGTATTGTTTTTTTCGGCAATGTGACTTCAGTTAGAAGATTAATAAAAGTGCAATTGTGAAAATGCAATTGATTTATATTAAATATATTTTTATTATATGTAATTTATTTATTTATTATTAAAATTATGACAAATTTAATTGATTTGTTTAAGGTATATGAACACTTCAAATTCAAATAGATATATTAAGTTAATGATTTTGTTTCTGTAAAAGTAGGTTTCTTAGCATAAAGTTAATTACGTGGCAGATAAATAGCAGATTCAGCTTTGGGATAGTGGTTATCTATTATCAATATTTATTTACTCTTTTTGTGTATGCTTTAGTTTGGATAATTTTTTGCACATTTTCGAATAATTAGATTGGGACCTACAATTGAACATGGATACCGAAACACTAACTTGCAACCATGCCACCCGTCCAGGATTGCAACCTGAAGCTTGTGGTATCAGAGGTCAAAGCGCTAGTCAATTGGCCAAGAGGCCTCTCTTTCTAATTTGTGTAAGTGTGAAATGCTTGTCAATTATGCCAAATTGAATTTTATGTGGTATGATACAACTTTTTTTTGTTTCTATTTGCAATTTGGAGAAAAATGTCTCCAACAGTTAATTCTAGAGGTTCGTAAGCTTTTATCTTCTCCTCAAACTTTTATAAAAGATTTCCCCCTCTTTTTCAGGAAAATGTTAAGCAAATACATTAATTAAAAAAATATTGAAATATTCATTTTATACAAGATAAAAGTAGTAGCTTTCTCGAATAAAATGGCCTTTTGGTCGTTTTGAAAAACTTTTGGATTCTTATTTCATATATTGTGTTCTTCACATATTTGTGTATATGAGATATGTATATAATCCCAGTGAGAATAATAATTCAGCTTATTATTCTCACTGGAATATTTGTGTTGCTGTCTTTTAATATTTTCAGCGAGCAAGTGCTAAGGAAAGATTAAAAAAAGTTTATTTTTAGAATTATGCAGAAATATACGTGAGCGCAGTTTATTTACTATTTACACTTATTTACTATGAAAGCTAAATTTATACAAACATTTGCATTTTATAAATTTTATATATTTAAATAACACATTGCATGAATAGCACGAAAAGAATGAAATTGAGTTTTTTGTAGTATGACACCATTACTCAAAGCTAAAACATTCAACATATGATAAGATTTATGTTTACAGAATGCAATAGACTAGTTTATAAAGGACCCTAAAACTAATCATACTAGTTGAAAACAGGACGAGAAGTGAATTAAATGAAACTTGAGAAATAATTTTACTTTTCAAGTAAAGAACAGCTACACAGACAATATTTCAGTATTCCATTATAAATGAAATAAATTTGAAAGTTGAACACAAAAAACTTGCCTTTGGCAAGGAATATGGCTCACTAATTAAATGTTGGACACATAGCAATTAAGATTTAACTGAGAGATTTCATTATATTTATCTAAAAATGTCAATTTTGTTGTTGCTAAAGATAATTTTCAAACTTTTCAAAATTTAGAAGAGATACAAAGTCGATTGCAAAACTGAAAACTTGTTTTTCAAATATTTATATAAGTAATTGTTTTATGAAACAAATGAATTAAATTAATAGGTTTAAGTTATTCATTATAACATTCATTAGTTGGTTTACAACTAAGAATAAAAGGTTTATGTACTTTTACTTACCATTTTTTAAAGTACATATATCCATTATTACCATTTTAATAACCCACATTTTTGTTTAAATGGATAAAATGATTTTGCAAATGGCATACCACAATAATACTTAATAACTAAATAGATATCACTTAAGGTTAATTTCAAAGAATACTTTTTTATGTATGTAATATAAATGAAGACCTTTGTACTTGAACGTCTGAGAAAATTATTTCCCTGAAGAATTAATTCCTGCATTTTAAAATTACTTTGCGCAATGTTATTTCAGACATAAATATTTTAAATTCTAATTTATCTTCGATGTAAGTTAAATGTTCTCAAGGGAAACAGCTATTTAATAATAAAAATTAGTATTATATAACTTATGCGCTATTTGAAATCTCTCGTGAATATTTAACCTTTAATATAAAATATATTCATGCAATTTTTTTAGTACATTTTACTCCTTGCTGTCATATTTATTCAGGTCTTTCATATTTGGTTTAAATTTGTACTCTGAGATAAAGTACGTTTACATTTTTTTTATTTTTGAATCATGTTTTCGGTATATGTATTTGACGCTTTCCTTGAGGTATATGTTGCAATCATAGATTTAAGAAGAATATATCAATTTTTTATAAATAATTCCACCTAGAAATATTCTAAAAGCTATGAATAATTTTTAATAAGACAGAATTTCCTTGTGTGATGGACGAATAATTTTTTTAATCCACTTGCAGAATAATTGAAAATGGAGATTGTATTTTTGCCTCACGGCTATGTTAATAAAAGCATACATTATACAACTTTTAAATATTATGATCGATTCCTTTTTTAATTATACACTTCTGAAAATATGTTGTTGTTTTATTGCATGAGAAACCTCGCATTTCACCTCATAGTATATAACGAACATTAACAGACCGGTAAAAGGAATATTATTTCCTTAAGACAGGAATTTCTTGTGTGATAGAATCTTGCTTTAGAATCTCCATTTAAGTTGCCAAATGGAAACGAAACTGGGAACGTACTATTTGTGGAGTACCTGCTGGGGTATAAGTTAAATCCGCAAACATCTACATCCAAAAGGCCAGAACGGCTTCTTTTGTTACGTATTGTCCTTATTTACATCAAGCGTGTTACGTATTGCCTTTTTCATATTGCCTTCAATATTTGAAGAAAGTCAATAAGCATCAGGGAATATTACCTTCAAATTGGAATATTGAAGGAGGGTAGGGTGGAAGGAACTCCTCCTTACTGTGAATAGTGCTTCAACAGTCTTGGTTGATAGAGGAAGTAAGAATTTATTCAATTTTTTTCTGTTCTTTTTTTGATGAAAAGATGAAGCTTTATCAAAAGGGGATTTTTTACTTTGCAGCTTAGCTTGTCTAAAATTGTTGTATTTCTCGAAAGTTGAAATTTATACAAACTCCTTGATTACAAAGAGAATTTTGAAGAAATTCAGAGACCTTAGCAGGGGCTTGTTGAGGGTTTTCAATTCTACGGGTTGGGATATCAGTAAGAACGGTGACAAAAATGGTTGCTGCTATTGATCTTGAAGGGAGGAAATTACTGCACCTTTTCCAAGATGCCAGATGTCCTGGCGTATCCTACTCATACAGGCTGGAGCAGTGCGTGAAGCAGTTACAGGGAGTAGCATTGCGTGTCACCATGTCTTTGTTTTTATGTCCCCACTAATTCTGAGATAGAGCATCTGTAATATCTTAATGTTTTGTGGGTTGGCTTGGTTTTATGGCAGCCTAATTTGCCATATCGAATGGCAACCAAAATCATATTCCCTCAATCCTATTTTTCATCTGGCAACCTGGATTTAGCTCATTGGATGAAGGGAGTTTCTGTATTTCTTGGATACGTTTGCCAATTGGTAACACTTGAGGTCTGCCTTGATATAGGAGTAATCTAACATGCCAATGTGCTTCACTCTAAGGAAGGTGACAGTAGAAAAATTTTGGTATTTCCGTCAGAAAAACATTTCATAGCAAATTCAAGGAAAGAAACTAGAATATGATGTACAGGATATAGTGTTTTTAAGTTATGCTAGAATGTACATTCTCAAATCATATATATATCCATTTTACTTACATGGTATAGATAAATCAAAAATAATATACAAGTTACTTAAGACTATGCACACACACACATACGCAAACATGCAGACATATGTATATAAATGTATATATATACATAGATAGATAGATAAATAGACAGATAGATCGATAGATATAGATATATCTATATTATAAAATTATATTATATATGTATGTAGTGAAATATTTCTTTCTTTTATGGGCAGTGTCAATGTTAGGCACCTTCGAGTTTTTATGTTGCGAATGCTACGATGATTTTTTATACGATTTGAGTGACAAATACTGGTAGTTGCTTTTGGGTGCAAAATATTCAGTTTCTAGTCCACTCCTTGTTTTTCTCCTTTGATTTTTGGATTCATGTGATGTATTCTTTTATCAAATATCTAAAAATATACGCAGATATCATGTGTGTTGTTTTAAAGTGATAGAAAGACGACAATAACTGCAGAAACGTGAAAAAAAAAACAGGCAAAGGACAGAGAAATTTTGAGGCCACAGCCGTTTCATATATAATAACTATGAAACTGGTATTCTTTACTAAATAAACGTTTTCTGTGTTTTCTGTGTTGCTGTTCTAGTAGATTATGAGTAAATTAATATGGATTTTTGTTTGATTTCCTGGTTGGCCTGTTGGTAATAAACAAAAAAACATTGAATAAAACATTGTTTTTAAAATTTAAATCTTACTTTTACATGGAAACAAAGTGGAACTTTTTCAATTCCTATTATCTCACACTCCCTATATATATTTGTTCAAATTTTCAGTCGTTCATAAAATACTTTTTTATTCATCCACTCGAGTTCAAATACATTTTTAAACTTGTAGTGGATGACATGATGTTGATATAGTATTTTTCAAATATTAATTCATTAATTAAATTTAGTTAATTAATTTTATTTTTGTTAGATTTAAGTTGCATGTATCTAATAATAGATGGCCAGATGTAAGAGGAAAAATTTCAACTTTTTATTTGTAATGGATTTTCTGCAATATAAGTGAAAAAAAATGTAGAGATTGACTTAAATATTTTTATATTACTTGTTTTTTTATTTTAGTTTGTATAGAAATCGGATAATTTTTCTACAAAATATACCATTTTAAATTATTGTATATATATATATATATATATCTGTTTGTATTCTTAGAGTGATAGAAAGAGAACAATAACTGCTGAAATGTTAAAAAAAGAATAAGGACAAGGGACATTTCAGGAACTCAATCGGCTTATATAACAAAACTATGAAAAATATTATTCGCTGCACATAACGCGTTTATGTGTGATTCTTAATGGGTATTATTCAGCAACTTAATATGGATTTTTGTTGATTCTGGTTGACTATCATCAATAAACTCGGCAGAAAACATTGAATGCTAGTAAAACATTATTTGAAATTTTAATATGGTTGCTTTTACATAAACAAATTGCATCATTTTTTGTTTTAATATTACGCGAAATCGAGTAATCTTTCTGCAAAATATACCAATTAAATTAGTAAAATGAACATATGATGTCGACCTCTGAGTGATGTCTGTGCATCCCTTTAGCAGCAAATGAAAACCGCTATTTCGTAATACGTTTTCGCAGATCAAAATTATGTCGCCAATGTTTATTGAGATGATTTGCGTCTGATGTCTTCTGGGCAATAAGAGCATTATCTCTGATCTTGGTGCAATTTTCAGAATCGCTAAAGCACATAAGCAGTAATCGTATTCTGATCACAGGGGAATAAGCATAAGCATTTCAAACGCTGCTTTCTTTGCTATTTTTTAAAAAACCATCTCCCCTGTCGTTTATTGCGAAAGTGTCTAGACAGACAGTCATTTTTGAAGTCAGCCGACTTTTGAACTTAAAGTTACCAACATTTCATACCAATCAAAAATATTTCTGTGCTACTTTTTTATTTGAACCTGATAAATATGTTACGTAAAATTTACTTCAGAAGATTTGGATAAATATTTTTGAATAAGCATGTATGAAAAAATTACTTTTAATCGTTGAATGTTTAATAAATAAATATAAGTTTTCCTTTGAAGAATTTTCGCTTTGAAGTTTATTTAAAACGCTCAAAGTTACCAAACGATTCAAAGAATATTATTATGAACTGCATAATTTTAGGGAAAAAAATAATATTAATAAATTTTTTATAAATAAAATATTATTACATAAAATAAATAATATAAAATACATTAAAATAAATAATATAAAATTACATTTAATATAAAATTATACATTAAAATAAATAATATAAAATTCATAAATAATTAAAATTATAAATAATTAAAATAAAATAAATAATCCAAAAGTACTAAAAATACTTTAAAATATTTGACAATCATACTAATGCATTATGAAAAATAACAAATTTATTTAATAAACAAAAATATTAACATCAAAAAGATATTTAAAAATATGACAGAACTAAGTAAAAATACAATGAGTGCAAAGCTAACATATCGTTTAAAAGCATGAAATACCCAATTTACAAAAGTTTATAATTCTTAAGATTGGCTGGTTTGGTCTTTACAGTTCAAAATATTACAAGAATTGATTGTGACTACAGTAAAAAGATGAATTAAAAAATAACTCTGAATTGGTAAAATAAATGTTAGTTTAAAATTGAAATAAATTAGTTTTAACATAAACCTTTGTCTAATATCAAAAACAGTAACGAATAATTTTTACATATGAAATTTAGGTTTGTGCATAACCTATTTTAAATAATACCCCATGAGAATATAAGGTTTTATATTTCGGGAATAAAATAAGATATATCCGTAGGCCGATATGTCCGTCCTCTTGGCTGTAGGAGGAGAGTTCCAACCCTTCACCTTTCATTCAAATGTGTATCTTAAAGTTGTGGTGAGGAGTCCTATCAGGAAGTAACATTTTCCCTCCTAGTTGTATCTGAATAACTAAATCTTCGACATATCTACCATTCTAGTGGTCTGTATATTCTAGTGCAGGTTAGAAGTGGCCGGTATGTTTCCAGTTCAGTGAAAAGGGACGGTAGAAGTTCTAATAAAAGGTAAAAACGGCCAGCATGTTCTAGTGTTTTTTTCAAAAGTGGCCTTTATTTTCTAGTGTATATCAAAGGGTAGCCGGTATTATCTAGTTTAGTGAACTGGACTAGTTAATTCTAGTGTAGGTCAAATAGGTTGATAATTTCTAGTGTGGAGTCCAAAGTTGTTGGTATTTTCTAATGTAGGTCAATGTGTCAGTATTTTCTAGTGTAGGTCAAAAGTTGTCAATATAATCTAGTTTAGTGAAAGGAACTATTAGGTTATAGCACAAGTAAAAAAACCAACATGTTCTAATGCAAACAAAGTGGCTAGTACTTGCTAGTGCAGGTCAAAGCTACCGGTATGCTCTCATTCAGTGAAAAGAGACAGATAGATTCTAGTGCAAGTCGAAATTACCTGTATGTTATAGTGTATAGGCCGGTATTTTCAGTGTGGGTCAAAGTGGTCAGTATTATCTAGTACAGTTAAAAATATCTGGAATTCGAAAACTAAAGGGTTTTTAAACAGTACAGAAAGCCTTCCTTTTTATTTTTAAACTATTTAAGAATGAACAGTATTTTTCTCTTCGAATTTAATAAAACACATCAAAGATAAAAATTGGAGAACTCTTTTCATTGATTATTTGACGAATAAATTATACATAGAAACTTTCTGCTAACTGATAATAAAACATATTTAACATTCCATTTCCTTTTGTATTAAAAATTAATGGATGTTCTTTTAAATTGGATTTCCAAGAAGTCACAAAGAGGTAAAACGATGTTTCTTACATCAAAAGGAATTTTCTAAGTTTTCTTCTTTTTGAATACGTATTGACGCATTTATTTTATGATAGTCTTTGATAATTATTTATAAGTTGTAGCTTTTGATCCATCAGTTGTAGCTTTTATACATGAAATATATAATAAAATCACTGACATATTTTTAAGAACATCAAATAACAACTAATGAAAAAATCATGAATGCTTCTGTGCTTTGCTAAACATTGAAAAGCAATTTTTTTTTTTTTATCATTTTTATAATATTTATGAAATTTAAAAGATATAATCATTTAAAAGATAATAGTTATATTAGCATTTTTATTACATTTAGCTTTTGAAATTCAAGTTTATTAAACAAAATTAATTGAATATCATTAAAATGAGGGTATATAATAACTAATTTTAGGGAAATAAAATTGCATAAATTCTCAAATAAACAATTAACTAGATTATATATTTAAAGATTTTGAATAAGATACTGGATATAAAACTTGTTACAATTTAAAAAACTTCTATTCATTTTTAATACAAAGGTAGAATTCCCATTAAAAAATTAAGTAAATGTATATTTATTTGACTCAAACATTTAAATGAGCTGATGAAAGAAAATTAAATGAATGATTATTTTTTTAGTCTAAGTTGATTTGGATTGCAATTATTCTGAATGTATCTGAAGATGTTGCTATTTCATTCACATTAAAAAGAATTTTAAAAAGAAAATTTTAGAAAAATAGAATATTAGAAAATTTTAGGAAAATAAATATGGAATTTTAATTGTTTTCTTTCTTTGCGTTGTAGTTTTAGTCACTGACAGGGTAAATGAAAAATTACAGATTTTTACCCTTCTAAATCATAATCTAATTGATTTAAATTTATAAACAAAAGATTTTAAATATAACAGGTATTATCTAGTTTATTAACGTTTAATGCTGAATTAATCAATTGTCTGATGCATATTATAATAGGATATCACCAGACTAACATGGTGCAAATGCCAATGATACTCTGAATATAGAACATTCCCTACGTTCTCTGCAATGTAAGTATGCGATAATGATGATACTTTTTACGTAATGAATGTCAAGTCAGTCTATGAAATGGCAAGTTCTAACGAGTATTCACATCAGGTCACAGGAATGTATTTAAGTAGATTCCTACGTGAGAGCTTGGACGAATCATGCAAGCAGGTCCTGGAAACTATGTCTGTGTATAGGTATTTAACGTAAATGGCACATTGTTAATTATAATCAACTTCTAACCTTTAAAATACAGCAACGCAAGGTATTAAATCATTAATCCGCATTTGCTGGCCTTAACCCTTTCTCGATTATGTATGGTTACGTCACTATCGTGTGATTATGTTATATGTTTACGTTACCAGATTAAATGTGGATCAATGAAATGTCTGAACTTGGAAAATGTCTAACTTTGATGCCGGAAGGATGGTGCGAGTTTATACACTCGCTGTCCAAACCTATGTAGAATCTCATCATTTCTTCCCTTGACTAGGATGTTCGAACTTGAATCCTCCTTTATGTTATTGGTGCACATTATCTTTGGATTACAAAACTGAAAAAAAAAAATGAATTCATATACCTGAATCCTGAACTGCAGCGCCGTTTGTGAATCTGTGGAAGAACTCGTGCGTGTAAGGATTTGATTTCTTAGTTAGCGTGGAACAGCCACTATCTTAAAAAATTAGACAACAGTGCAAAATAGATAATTTTTTGTAGGAGCTTTCCCTGACTCAATTTTTGCATTTTGATAAGAAAATATGAGACAGTTATAAGTGAAAGTATTTTTGAATGGCATTCTGTCATATTATAAGAGACAATGTTTATATTTAACAATGTTTCAGAAAAAGATTTTTACTTAGAAACGAAAATAGGCTTTATTAAAATTACTAGCAATATTTTTGTTCCAAAATGATGCTCATAATAAGAAAGATGCATTACCTAAGGATCTCAAAGATCTTATCAACTTTACCTCAAGATCGTATCAATATTCTTTCGATCATGTTTTTCCATACAGATTTATTCTATATGTTTCTCACGTTTTATTTTTTTTTTTCATATAATATTAAGTTTCAGAAAATTTAATAAAAATGAAAATGCTTAGTTAAAATTAATATTAATCAGTTTTATCCTATTCCATTCCAAAACGATGCTCATAATAAAAAAGATGCAACCAACTCAAATTCTTAACAATATTCTTCCAATCAAATTATTCATAGAGATTAAACTCTTCACGCAACATTTTTTTTTTAAATAATATTAAATTTTAGAAAACTTTTTTTAATAAACCTAAAAATATGTTTAGTTAGGATTACTACCAAAAAGTGTTATCCTGTCTTATTCCAAAACAGCGTTCATATTTAGAAAAGATGCAACCAACTGAAGGTCTTATCAGTATTTTTCCTATGAAGTTCCTCATAATCATTTTTTTTTCAAATATTATTAAATTTCAGAAGATTTTTTACTGAAAGTGAAAATATGCTTTTTTAGAACTGCTATCAATAAGTTTTATCCTGTTTTACTTATTTTTGTTTTAAAAATATTCAAATATTGAAAAAAATATTTAGCTATTCGGGTTTGCACACTTGAATCAGAATAATAGTCCTTTGATCCACCTATGTTCATCCTACGATAAATCACTGTTATTAACACTAAAAATATCTCCATTTATACTCATTTTGAAATAAATAAATAAAATAACAGAAAATAAATACCTCTGGTCATAAAGAATAAATAGCATGTAACTTTTTATTCATCTTGAACGACATCAAGTCAAACGTTTGTGAAATAGCATGAACTTGCGATGGAATGTGCGATTTCATAAGTGTTTGCCTGAATTTATACAAGGTGACTTACAATACTTGTTTCAGTCTAGAATTACTAGTTTTTAGTCTAGTAAGTGTCTAGTTTGTTATACAATACTTGTTTTAGTCTAGTAAGTATCTAGTTTGTCATACAATACTGGTTTTAGTCTAGTGAGTGTCTAGTGTGTTATACAATACTTGTTTTAGTCTAGTAAGTGTCTAGGTCAGAAGCCTTAATATCACTGCTTGATTTTAATAATTCATCACTATGTATAATTTTAAAATAAGAACTTAATACAGACAAATATAAAGAACCAAAACAAATTAAGAACTTTTAGAAGATCTACTGATTTCTCTTACAGAATTTAAAAGATCAAAAAGTCTTACACAAATACATTAACTCAAGTGACGGGAATATACGAAAGCAATTTTAAAGGTAATTAGTGTGAATTTAAAGGAAAAGAAATAATAAAAAAAACTCTACTTCATTTGAGGCGTAGAAATTTCCACTTTTTCTTTTTCCTTCCTTTTCTCACGTTTAATTCCGTTTTTAACAGTTCTGATGAGGAACAAAAAAAAGAAATGATTCCAAAAAGCAATTAGAAAAGGGGCATTTTCGAACGCGTTCGACGAACACGGGTAGTTTCTCTTTAAATTGTTTCCTGGAGGCTGATTTTGGGGCGTTAATTACCACCTTTTGCATCACTTAAATGACCCTCTATATCGCTTGCAATTAATGGGTCATGAAAAAGTTCTCATGACACTATTTTTTTTTCCCACATGCATTGAGACATTTTGCTTCATTATACATTTTAATAAGCTTTTTGTGAATGGTAAAAAAAAAAGGATTGGTTAAAAACACCATTTCCCTGTTGAGTATGTTTTTCGCACTTTAGTTAACAGTCTAGTTTGAATCTTGAAATGAGAAAATATTTTTATATCTAAGAATGCTAAAATATTTTTTTGTCATTAATGAGTTCCTATTTGTATGGCGCTGGTTTAAAAAAAAGATACATATTTTTAAATAAAAACATTTTTAAAGAGCAAATAAAAATAATAATTATACATTGTAGTTACTATATGCATGTTTTTAAATGTATGTTTGAATAAATAGTTATAAGAAATTAAAGAATTTTATATTCATATATCTGAATAAAAATGCATAAATAAATAAAAATAAGTTCTCTTGCCTACATCTACCTGTTACCTAGGTAACAGTCATTTTCTTTAAACTCCTTCATTTTGAGAAATATCTGAATTGAACAAATAAAAAATATTTATTTTCTATGATTATTGATTGATTTTCTTTAATTAAATTTAAAATTCTTTTGATCGCTTTTATGGCAGTCCATTTTCATTATTTATAATTGAAATTGTAAGTTTGTAGTAGTTTAATCATTATCCAATTTTCCACTTCCAATCACACAAATTACAGAAATGAAGAAGAGAAGAGTTTTTGAAAAGGTTTTCTTATATATCATGTTTGACAAATCGAGAAAACACAAACGCAGCTGGAAACAGACACCAACGTAGCAAGTTACCAAAACACATTTTAATCTACTATTTCAAGTTCGTTTTTCATCTGATGAAAATTATAATTACTCATAACTATTTATTGGAAGAACTAATTCAGGTTTAAAAACTAAGATGTGGCTAATAAAGATTAATGTTTTATAAATATCCATATTTCACATTTTATAAATATCTTAACACTAATGTATCATATTTGCAGGCATCAACCACCATGTTACAAATTTTATATATACAGTAACAGCAATACTTACGATTTTACAAGAATCTTAACAGTCATGCTTCAGATTTTGTAAAGTCCTTAGCAGCAACCATGCTTCAGATTTCACAATTATCATAACAGCCATGCATCCTATTTTTGCAACATTGTCAGCCATGCATCATATTTTGTAAGCATCAAACGCCATGCTACAAATTTAACAAATATAGTAACAGCAATACTTTAAATTTTACAAACCTCATACCAGCCCTGTTTCAAATTTTGTAAGCATTAGCAACCATGCTCCATATTTTACAAATGCCATGCTTCAAATTTTCCAAAAGACCTACTAACAGAGATGTTTCAAATTTCATTTTGTTAAAAGTTGTTGTTGCCGCGGACATCGTTTTCCATCAAGAGAAGATAAGTGATTGTTTTACGTCAGACTTGGAATGTTTTATTAAGTGAGTGAACAACAAAAAGGCCAGGAAAATCTTCCATTAGCAGCCAACTATTGTTGTTGACAGACACTTACATGAGCTGTCACAATCAATTGCTTGTTTCTTCTGCTCTGACAGCAATACACGCCATCAGAGAATATTAATGTTACGTTCTCCAGCAAATTATCACTGGAAGCTTAGAATCTTGCTCCATTCAGCGATTGGCCATTAAATGTTTAAGTTTCTAAATAATTTACATCAATAAGTGTCATTATGCAGTAACATTGTATGATGAATATATGATAATTAACATAATATTGATTAACTATTTATTTCGCAGATGTATTTCACTATATAGATTTCACATTTTCACTTATTAAGTAGTTTCAAAATTTTAAAAATATTTTTCAGAAAATTATAATATTAATGAATGATGTCTTTGAAAGTTATATACAAATGTAGATGGCAATAACTGACAGTAAATGAATCGTTAAAAAAGTACTGATGAAAACATTTACAAAGTATAAGAAATTTAAACAATGAAAGTGAAAAAAATTACTTCAAAGGAAGGTTACATACATTGTTACTCTTAATATCGAGACTTTAAAAATGTTGGTTGTATTTGAATGTTTCGCTCTATCCGAACGAATGCAGGAAATTTTTGACTTACATGATGGCTGTGCTCATCCAGTTAAAGATTCACAAATTTCAAATTGGCTCAAATGTCAAACTCGTATTGAGATATCCTAAATCAAAAATATAGATTCATATAGCTATATTAAATAGTTTTTAGACAGTATTTGAGCTTAATATTACATTTATAATTAATTATATGTATATAATATTATGTTTTTAAAAGATTGCATGGTATTGATTTGCATTCGTAGGCCTTGTGTTTCATCATATATCAGGCTTTCAAAGGCTTTCAGACAGATCACAAAAAGGTCTTCTGAAATTAATTTTTAATCTAAATTCTTTTAATTTTAATTTTAAGTTTTTATTTGTTATCATACTTTTATTTATTTTTAATATTTTTTAATTTTCAGAGTGCCATTTTTAAATTTTTAGAAACTTTAATTTTTACCATATACTAACTCTAAGCAGGTTATTAATAATCCTAAATATTATATATGAATTAAGATGAGGAGGTTATGGTGTCTACCCCCATGGATACTCCGTAATCGGTACGCCAGTTGCCAGTAATGCTAAACTCTAAAAGAAGTTTTCATGAAGAAATATTTTATAAGCAATTTTAATTAGATAATTTTATACTTTTTTTTTTTTAATAATAAAATTACCGATGATCAAACAATCCTGTCTCTACATTTTCAAATATTTACTTCTTATTTGAAATTTCTTAATAATTTTTGAAAACTTTCGTTGTCCTTTGTTTAAAATTTTTGTATTTTCTTTTCATGTAATTCCAGCCTCGCCTTAACTGCCAGTCTTTAACCAGTTTTAACTATTAAACAATTTTTTTTTTTCAATACAACAAAAATCTTCAACCACTTACTAAAACTTAATAAAATTATATTCATCTGTTTAACGTTATAAAAAAATAAATGCAAGACGGTTTTTTGAGTTTTTATTTATATAGGGTTTATTTTAAATTGCACATATATAAAACAGAAGAATTACGTAATTTAATATATTTTGAGATAGTCTGCCCAATATTACAAGATCTGTATTTCATTAGTTCCTTTGCTAAACTATGCTGAACGTATCGTATTCCTTTCATACTGTATATAAAATAATAATTTCAATCTTTGAAGCTGTATTATTACATCCGTTTTGTTTATATTACAGACACTTTTGATATTGTATAATATAATTTCATAAAATTTTCTTGGCATATAATAGTTTTCTTTGATCAAAAGAAATATCGTATATGGAATTTATATATTTTCTTATAAAAATATAAGCATACTGCTTAACAAAATATGCGCATGCTCATATAAAATATAAGGATATGATTTTTAAAAAATACTACTTCACAGTACAAATATTTATATAACTGATGGAATTTTAAAAATATTCCCTTCGGTCTCTGTTTCATTGGAAAAAAAAAAAATACAATGTATTATACTTAAAACTTTTATCCTCTAAAATAACATGAGGTGAATAAAAATTTTATAATATAATTTTATTGAATCAAAATAGTAAAACTTAAAAAAAAAAAAAAATTCATAATAAACTGAAAATTATTTTGTTGTTATGTTACAAATATGCAGCACTGTATATGTGGTCTTATAAAAATAAAAAATATATATGAACAGGACTTATAAAATCATTAATAGGGCTATTTATTCTTATTTTTGTATAATAGGAATTTTTGATAGACTTTAACACTAGATTATTTTAAGTTACAAAATCTATCGTTATCTATGAATTATTTAGGCAAAAAAAAAAAAAATATTGAATGAACTCTAATCTTTGTTTTATTGATTCCATCATAGAGAAGCGAATATTATTTCAGTTAAGTATCACATTTAAAAGCAGTATTTTTTATTAGCAATTTAATGTAAAATATACATTTTAACTTAAAATCATTTAAATGTGCCATATTGAAAAACGCATTTGAGATTGGTTTGTCATTATATGGTCATTTTGTACACACGTTAGGCTAATTAGACCTGGACCTGAATTAGAATTAGAGCTGTTAGGCGAAGAATCTGAAATGAACTAAACCTTAAATTTTACTGAAGATTTGGCCACTTATCATTTGGACATGGATGCAGTTACAATGATGCTCTCAATGAAATCATGTCACACAATTGAAATTTAACGAAATTAGGCATAGTTTACTTAGTGTTAACCGTATTTATTATACTTTCGACCTCAAGCCTTACTTTAGTATACTTTTGGTGACTTTTATGCCTGACGCAGTGTGCTAATCTTGTTCTATAACCTATATAAGTTGTTTTATGTTTTTGCTTATTCATTACGCTCAATTAATTTTTATAAATGCACTCTCAAGAGCCAAAACATTATGACCACCTGTCAATAAAGAGTTGGCCCACCTTTGGCACGCAACACAGATTCAACCCGCCTTGGCATGGATGCCACAAGTCCTCGGTAGATGACCGGAGACAGATTGTACCAGACGTTTAAGCAACGGTCACGCAAATCCGAGATATTGCGAATTGATGGTCTCTGAACTCTGAGCTGCCGTCCCAGGATATCCCAAATGTGTTCTATCGGATTGAGATACGGTGAGCTAGACGGCCAGGACATTAACTGGAGTTCAGCATCATGTTCCTGGAACCACTCCAACACAATTTTAGCCTTGTGACAAGGGGCGTTGTCCTGTTGGAACATTCCATTTCCAGCTGGAAAACAGAGGCCATGTAAGGGTGCAACTGGTCCGCAATGATGTTCAGATACCCTGTAGCATTCATGGTCTGCTCTACCTTAACCACGGGTCCCAGAGACGCCCAAGAGAATGTCCCCAAAGTATAATACCGCCCCCCACCGGCCTATGTATGACCTACTGTACATTGAGGGAGCAACTGTTCGCCTGGAAGACGGCGTATCCTGACACGGCCATCGGCGTGATGAATGACAAACCGTGATTCATCTGACCAGGCAACTCTCTTCCACTGATCCATGGACCAGTCACGATGTTCCCGGGTCCAGCGCAGGCGCAGTTGGCGATGGCGCTTGGTCAGCAAAGGCACACGAGTGGGACGTTTGCTGCGTAGCCCCATATCCGACAGTGTCCGCTGAACAGTGTGCTCCGATACTATTCTACTTGGCCCTGCATTGTATTGGGCTGTCAGCTGAGCCACTGTCTGGCTCCGATTTTGCTTCACCATGCGAGACAGTCTCCGACGACCTTTTTCTTTGATAGCCTGTAGTCGCCCAACACCATGTCGACTACTGCTGGTTTCACGTCATTCATCCATTTTGCATAAGTACTAACAACTGTAGATCGCGAACAACCCACGAATCATGCAGTTTCGAAAATACTTGTTCCGAGCCTTCGAGCCATTACAATCTGCCCTCTATCAAAGTCGCTTAGATCCGCAGCCTTTCCCATAACACACAGAAGTAAGTGAAAGAATGATTCTTCAGACTCTCCAGCAGCAGTTAAATACCAATTCCACCTGATCACGTGCCTTCCACGTCATCCAGGCGAGTTCATTGCAAATTGAAGGGGTGGTCATAATGTTTTGGCTCTTGAGTGTATAATTCATATACATTTATAATTTCTTTTCGTAATATATCTTGATGACGGTTGTAGTAAGGGTTTTATAAAAAAAAAGTAATCATTGAAGAAAACAAGCTCTTGTTAGTCTTCTGTATACAATGTATTTTATAGAAGAACAGTAAATAAAAATATCCTCTGATATTTAAACTTATCTTTAAAATCTCCTGCTACTTTAAATTATTCTGCCAAAATGTAAATATTTGTTACTCACAGTTAAAAAAAATGGACAGATTTCAGATAGCCTTCCATGTTTTATTTTTTATTCACAAAAACAGAACCATTAAAACTAGAAATCTTTTGAAACAACTGGCCTTCGGGACAGTAAAATGTTTAAGCGGACAATGTCTGAGTCGTTTGATCCTGCATCCCATCAAGGCCAGATTTATTTTAGCGCTTTATTTTACTGACTTCTCAAAAGCAATGGGGAAAAAGATTTGGACTGTTATCGCTTTTGACGCAGAAATCTGATCTCGAAGAAAGTATTTAGCCCGGCTTCCAATAAATGTTGCTGATAATTTTACGATCTGGACATAAATTGAAAAACGATTTTCCGATGTGGAAAGATAAAATTGAAAAGGGAGTTTTGCACCGTGGACTTTTATCAATTTCATTAGTAGGACGTTAAATTTGGACTTTACTTGTCAATACCTTTAAGTATCGGCTTATAATAAAATAAATCAATATCGTTTTTTAGATAAAGGAACGATGGACACTGAAATATTTGGTGATCAGAGAAAATATTTGCCATATTTATGCTGTATATCACTATGATATGGAAACATTCTAAAAATTCTCAACTTGTAGTTCAAAGAAATAGAATCACTGAAATACAATCACTCTACCTCAATGTTTTAAGACGATTAGATAGATAATTTTTATTTTATAAAGGCGGATTATTAAAACAAAAGTTCTAAGTGTAATTTTTTTGCAACTTTAGCTCTGATGCATAGTATTAATCTTTCCCTATGCGTTATATAAGATACCTTATAAAATTTCTTATTAAAACCTGGAATTCTGCTAAACACTTGGCCAGAGATCATTTGGACATGGGTGCAGCTACAATGATGCTATCATTTGAATATTTTCATGCAATTGAAATTTAACCCAAATTCTGCATGGTTTTCTTAGTGTAAACTATATTTAATATGCATTTAGCCTGAAGTTAAGCATACATTTGGTCACTTATCTCTTGATGCAATGTGATTCTTGCGGTGTGTGGTTCTATACCCTATATAAGGTGTCCTACATATTGTTCATTAATTGCAGTGAATTATTTCGCATAAATGTATATCTCATATGTATTCTCATATGTATATCTCATATGTATTTATAATATCTTTTCATAACAGTTTTTGCCACGACAGCTACAGTGAGCGTTCGAGGGAAAAAAAAACAATGACCTTAATTAAGTTCTTGTTAGTGTTGTATATACTATGTAATTCACAGAAGAACAACAAATAAAAATATCCTCTGATATTTAAACTTATCTTTAAAATCTTCTGCCACTTTGAATTATTCTGCCAAATTGTAAGCATTTGTTACCCATAGTTAAAAAAAAATATGAACTTTTTTTTTTTTTGTTTTTCAGATAAACTTCTCTCTTTTGTTTTTCATTCACAAAAACGGAACCATTAAAACTGGAATCTGAGCAAACTTTTTGAAACAACTGGCCTTAGGGGCAGTAAAATGTTTACGTGGATAAAGTCTGAGTCGTTTGATCCTGCATCCTATGAAAGACAGATTTATTTTAGCGCTTTATTTTACTGACTTCTCAAAAGCAATAGAGAGAAGATTTGGGCTGTTATCGCTTTTGACGCAGAAATCTGATCTCGAAGAAAGCATTTAGACCGCGTTCCAATAAATGTTGCTGATAATTTTACGATCTGGACATAAATTGAAAAACGATTTTCCGATGTGGAAAGATAAAATTGAAAAGAGAGAGAGGGTGGACTTTTATCGATTTCATTAGTAGGAAGTTAAATTTGGGCTTTTACATGTCACTACCTTTAAGTAACGGCGTACAATAAAATAAATCAATATCGTTTTTTTAGAAACAGGAACGATGGACACTGAAATATTTAATAATCAAAGAAAGTATTTGCTATATTTATGCTATGTATCATTATGATATGGAAACATTCCTAAAAATTCTCAACTTGTAGTTCAAAGAAATAGAATCACTGAAATACAATCACTCTACCTCAATGTTTTAAGACGATTAGATAGATAATTTTTATTTTTATAAAGGCGGATTATTAAAACAAAAGTTCTAAGTGTAATTTTTTTTGCAGCTTTAGCTCTGATGCATAGTATTAATCTTTCCTATGCGTTATATAAGATACAATATAAAATTTCTTAATAAAACCTGGAATTCTGCTAAACACTTGGCCAGAGATCATTTGGACATGGTTGCAGCTACAATGATGCTATCAATTAAATATTTTCATGAATTGAAATTTAGCCTAAATTCTGCATGGTTTTCATAGTGTAAATTATATTTAATATGCCTTTAGTCTGAAGTTAAACATACATTTCGTCACTTATCTCTTGATGCAATGTGATTCTTGCTGTGTGTTGTCATATACCCTATATAAGGTGTCCTACATATTGTTCGTTAATTGCAGTGAATTATTTCATAAATGTATATCTCATATGTATTTATAATATCTTTTTCATAACATTTTTTGCCACGACAGCTACAGTGAGCGTTTGAGGGAAAAAAAAAAAACAATGGCCTTAATTAAGTTCTTTGTTAGTGTTGTATATACTATGTAATTCACAGAAGAACAACAAATAAAAATATCCTCTGATATTTAAACTTATCTTTAAAATCTCCTGCCACTTTAAATTATTCTGCCAAAGTGTAAGCATTTGTTACCCATAGTTAAAAAAAAGATAAACTTTTTGTTTTTTGTTTTTCAGATAACCTTCTCTCTTTTGTTTTTCATTCACAAAAACGGAACCATTAAAAACTGGAATCTGAGCAAACTTTTGAAACAACTGGCCTTCGGGGCAGTAAAATGTTTACGTGGATAAAGTCTGAGTCGTTTGATCCTGCATACTATAAAGGACCGATTTATTTTACTGCTTTATTTTACTGACTAATATCTCAAAAGCAATGGAGAGAGGATTTCGGCTGTTATCGCTTTTGACGCAGAAATCTGATCTCGAAGAAAGCATTTAGCCCGGCTTCCAATAAATGTTGCTGATAATTTTACGATCTGGACATAAATTGAAAAACGATTTTCCGATGTGGAAAGATAAAATTGAAAAAGAGAGAGCGTGGGCATTTATCGATTTCATTAGTAGGAAGTTAAATTTGGGCTTTTACATGTCACTACCTTTAAGTAACGGCGTACAATAAAATAAATCAATATCGTTTTTTTAGATAAAGGAACGATGGACACTGAAATGTTTAGTAATCTGAGAAAATATTTGCCATATTTATGCTGTATATCATTATAATATTATATATCGTTATATAATATTATTAATATATAGAGCTGTTAACACAAAAGCAAGTGAATCTATTAAAGACATAGTCATTGTGGATTCTAATGTTATATTACTGTGACCAAAAAAAGACTAATTTTTTTTTTTTCAGAAACTATTTAATCTTCCAAAATTATGTCATCACCTTCAAAGTAGTCTCCTCCGGACACAATGCACTTATGCCAACTTTTTCAATCCTCAATACATGCTAAAAAGTCATCGGTAGGGATGGCCGTCAAAGCGCGACGATTCACGTTGAATCTCTTCAATTGACCCAAAACAGTGTCCCCTGAGTGGTCTTTTGAGTTTAGGAAATAGGTAGACGTCGCACGGTGTGAATACGGGGTTGAGGAAAGATATGGGTTTCATTTTGGGGAAAAGGTCAAGAATAAACAATGCAGTGTGATCTGGCGCATTCAGTGTTTTCTGTACCTATCAATATTTGACGCGCTTGAAGTCCAAAACATCTTTTAAAATGGAATTTTGAAATTTCAACATCATCAGTATCTCTAATTGTAAATCGACGGTTTGCAAGCACCAAATCTATAATTATTTGGAAGTGAGCTTCGTCGGTTGAGGTTGAGGGTCGACCAGAGCATTCTTCGTCTTCAACGCGTTCTTTGCCTTCTTTGAACTGTTTATACCTTCTGAACATTTATTTCCGATATGGGAATGCTCACCGAATGCCTTCTGCAACATTTTTTATACGTTTCCGCAAACAAAATGTAATGCAAGTTTTTTGCTCAATTAGTTCAGACATTTCAAAAATCGCTGAAATCAGTTTCAGCGTCTCAAAGCCAAGCGTAACTCAAACATTAATGTATATTTTGACGTCAAATTTCACACATATGTAAAGGACAGTTTCAGCAACCCAAAAGAAAAAAAATGAAATTCCATAAGCCCCAGAAATTTTAAATTGAAAATCCGTCTTACTTTTTTAAACACATTAGTATAGCACTATAATATTATATGCCATTATATATATAGCATTCAGACCTTGTAATTCAAATAGAATCACTGAAATACAATCACATTAACTGTATGTTTTAAGACGATGAATTAGAAATTTTTATAAAGGCTGATTTATTAAATCAAATGTTTTAAAACGATGAATATTGGGTGGTTTAAACAAAAGTACTTTGACTGCGGAGTAACCACACACTTTTATGTTGATGTTGAAGAAGCGTTGCTTTTAGGTCAATGCCCATTGAAATTTTTATGCTACATATTTTTATTTCTAGATATATATAATTAATAAAAAATAAAGGTAATAGTATAAATTAGAGAGAAAAAAAAAAAATGAAAATGAAATTTTAAAAATAAAAAATGAATAAATGTGAAATGAGAGGAAAAGAAACTATAACATTAGAAGGAGGCACTGAAGGAGGTACTGAAGGTTAAGAAATGGAGGACCCTTGTCACCCAAGAAAAGAATGTAAATCTCTTCAAAGGAAATCCTTGGCCCACCTTAAGTAGTCGTGCTGACGATGCATTCAATAATAAATAGAAACAATTATCTTACGGTATTTTTAATAATAAAAGTCATTTATAAATTTTTTTTAAAAAAATTTATGTTTGGTTTTTATGTTAATGAGAAAGTAATCATTTTTAATATTTAAAATTTAGTACTATATTACAGATTCGCTATGCAAATTAAAAGTAAATGCAAATAAATACATGTTTTAATGCAAATTAATTGTAGAGCGTATAGCTGAATTTATATTAAATTTTTCTTTGCCTTATATGATATCAAAGTGTATTTATAGAAATGAAACTTTTCTAATATCAAAATTTTCTATATCATCATTCTAAATAATGAGCAGCCAGTTTAATCTATTGATCTTAATAAATTTTATAATATCTGGGTATCTCTTAATAAATTTTATAATATCTGAGAAATATATAGCATTTATATATTTCTTCTCCACACCTCCCCTTCTCTCCAAGAATAGCCCTTAAAATCTTATACTCAAATAGACCCAAATGGGCATCATCAGATATTTCAAAGTCCAAGTTCAAGAGCCATAGATCAAAATAGGTCCAATAAGTATTTTATATTACAAATTTAATTTTCTGATTACAAACTGTAATTAAGATTACGCAACGATTCATCGAAGGTACACTAAGGTTTTTGTTCTTATGGAATTAGCACGAATACTTTGTAAATAAAATGTGGTCCCGCAAGTAAACATTGTTTTGAAATTAATAAGAAATATCTGAGCTTAGTATCTCGTTGATTAGTCATGATGTAGTAAAAGATTCGTTCAAGATTTTTATTGCAATTAAATTGTAAAACGTATCAAATTAATTTTAATATCAATTTTATTCTTTTCATTATGCTACATCAAAGTGTATTTAAAAGAAATAAACTTTTCTAATATAAAAATATCTCAATAAAACGTTTTATCAAAATGTTTTATAAAATATAAATATAATAGGGAATCTAAAAGATGATTTAAAGTATTCTTACTGAAACATGCTTTTCGTATTTTTATTTTACTTATCACTTTTATTTACATCAAAATACATAACAAGTATGGAAATTCCTAAATCTCCTAACGCCTCAGCGGGTCAATGTGTTAAGAATTTCCTAAACAGAATTAAAAAGCAGACACGGAGGCGTTGGTGTTAAAAACATTTTTACTTCATATCTGACATTCTGCAGACCCTTTTGCAAAATTAATACTCTAGATACTCCGCTGTATTTTTTACTCCGCGAATGAAAGCAGCAGAAAGCTGAGAGGGCTTCGCTTTTAATGAATATTTCAAGAAACAACTTTCACCTCGCTTCCGAGAAAAGCTGCTTACCAAGAAACGATTTCTGCAGAAGGAAATTTTTTCCCCCTGTTCAACTCGAATAATGGCATCGGAGAAAAGATTGAGAAAAACTTTTGTGCAAATAAGACTTCTTAGGCGATATCTTTTATTTTTTCCTTAAAAATTTTGTAACACGATATTTATCATAAGCTCCTACTTTTCACAAATAGGATTTCTCTTTAAGTAGAGCATCAAAAACGCGTATCAGTTTCGAGCAAAGTTTTCGAATAGCGCTTTAATGCTTGAATAAACTTCAGCTTTAAATGAAGCGCCTCCAGGAAGCTTTCAGTTGAATTTATTTGAATATGTTAATAATGATGTCATTTGTTGTTCACTTACGTTATTTTTTTTTTTTGTTGCAGTTATTGAATGGCTGAAATCATCCGTTATATTTGCCTCTTTCACAGTATTTACGTAATGCATGTTCCCATAAGAAGATTTTATATGCGTAGCTTTGAAATTTAATCAATTCTCGCACCTTTCATAACACATGTTTAATATTTACATTATTATTTTAATATCATTTAGTTCTTGAATTAAAAGGCGAGACTAAAATATTCCCATCTATATCTATATCTATCCACTTCATCTACATATTCTCCGTGTTCCAATATATGTGCATGCAAATTTTCATGAATATCGTTTGAAAGGTTTATAAGATGAAATGCTGCAGCACTCTCTGGGGCCAGTAGCAATAAAGTGGATAGCGTGAACATATTTTCCATACTCGAAATACATACTATACCAATTTTTAATCATTTACATAAATATTGTTTGCAGTCACAATTTTACATTTTTTGTTACAGTCAATAGACATGTACGACATATGCATAATGCTCGTCAATATCTCATAACTATGCATAAGTTAATGTGTATTTCACGTCATTTGAAGCATTTAGACAATAGAAGAAATGGAGGTATTTCAATTTAAATGTTTGTAAAACGTGGCTGTAGATAAATAAATTTGTTAAAAGTTCTTGTAGTAGATTATATAAATAGGAATATCATATATATATCTACATATATATATATATATATACTAGCAGAACCTGGCATACGTTGTACAGCCACAAAAGAATGAATTGTAAAAAATTACATATCCCAAATATGTTCTCCTTCTTCCAATATATGAGCATACTCATTTTCATGGATATCGTTCGAACGGCATATAAGATGAAATGCTGCAGCAAGTAATAATAAAGTGGATAGTGCGAACCCATTTCCCATATTCGAATACATGTTATTACCAATTTCCATAGAGATTGGGTGAATTTTATAGAAGTTGATATAGTGCCGCACATTACAAATGTCTGCTCATCAGACGCAAACAATGCTGTATTGTGGGATTGGGAGCTGTAGATCTAGCCGCATTATGCTCATGCTAGTAAAATTTCATTGCATGTTTTCTTATAATTATCTGTCTAATTCTCGAGTTAGATCAGTGATATCCTTGAAGTAGTGTAGAACTCCAGCACATCAGACGCAAACCATGCTCTGTTGAGGAGATATCTGAAGATCGAGCTTCATTATCTATGTGCTTATTTGGTGATGAGCACGAAGATAATCAGTAAAATGTGGCCGTACAAAAAAAATAATTTTGAAATTAATAAGAAACATTAATATAGGCTTAGTATCTCGTTGATTAGCTGTGATGTTATAAGATTCGTTCAGATTTTAAGGCTAATTAAGTGTAAACTGAATTTTTATTTTTAAAATATGCTACGTAAAAGTGTATTTAAAAGAAAATTAAATGAAAAAAAATTAAAGAAATGAAACTTTTCTGATATTAAAACTATCTCAATAAGACGTTTTATCACAATGTTTACAAAATATAAATATGATTGATAAACTAAGAAGACTTAAATTATTCTTACTGAAACATGCTTCATATTTTTTATCAGTTTTCAATTTTCTTTACATCCAAAATACATAACAAGTGTGAAATTTCCGAAATCTGCTAACGCCTCAGCGATCAGTGTCTTAAGAATTTCCCTGCACTAGAAACAAAAGCAGACACGGAGGGGTTGGTGTTAAAAATATTTTACTTCATATCTGACATTCTGCAGACCCTTTTGCAAAATTAATACTCCAGATACTCCGCTGTATTTTTTACTCCGCGAATGAAAGCAGCAGAAAGCTGAGAGGGCTTCGCTTTTAATGAATATTTCAAGAAACGACTTTCACCTCGCTTCCGAGAAAAGCTGCTTACCAAGAAACGATTTCTGCGAAGGAAATTTTCCGCCTGTTCAACTCGAATAATGGCATCGGAGAAAAGATTGAGGAAAACTTTTTTTTTGTGCAAATAAGACTTCTTATGCGAAATTTTTTATTTTTTTTTCCTTAAAAATTTTGTGACACGATATTTATCATAAGCTCCTACTTTTCACAAATAGGATTTCTCTTTAAGTAGAGCATCAAAAACGCGTATCAGTTTCGAGCAAAGTTTTCGAAAAGCGCTTTAATGCCTGAATAAACTTCAGCTTTGAATGAAGAGCCTCTTGCTATGGAAGCTTTCGGATTGAATTTATTTGAATATGTTAATGATGATGTCATTTATTGTTCACTTACGTTATTTTTCTTTTTGGATTTATTGAAAGGCAGAAATCATCCATTATATTTCTCTCTTTCTTTGTAGTATTTACGTAATACATTTTCCCATAAGAAATTTTAACACGCTTAGCTTAGAAACGTAATCATAAAAAATATTTAATATTTGCACTATTCTTTTATTATGATTTCGTTCATGAATTGAAGGCGAGACTAAAATATTCACATCCATATCAATATGTATTTATCTGTATATATCTAATATATAAAATTCTCGTGTCACAGTGTTTGTTGCCAAACTCCTCCGAAACGGCTCGACCGATTCTTATGAAAATTTTTTGTGCATATTTGGTAGGTCTGCGAATCGGTCGTAATCTATTTTTAAACCCCTAGTGATAAGGGTGGCCCACCCCTAAATATTTTTTAAAATTTCTTTGGCAAACCAATGTAGTGGCAACAATGAAATCGTTTAAAATCTACCATTGAGGAAGGCGCCAATCTTGCAACCCTGAATTTTCGCCAATTTTCCGCCAATTTCTTTAGGGTTGTAATACTGCAATTAGAGGATTTCGTAGCTTCATTTTCGAACAATATAATGACTATTTTATTGCTATTTCGATAATTAATTGCAGAATTCTTATTTGCACTAATTTCATCGTTGGAGTAAAAAGTTTGTTTCCACCACAGACGAAAGATATACCACAATAAAAGGATGGCGCCGTGTCTCGATGCCTGTACTACATAACCGTAAAATTCTCATGTTCTGTATATTATTGTTTTATGTACTACTTTAAATTTTGTGAAAATTATATTGTATGAAAATTATATTATTTCTATGAGAAATAAATCAAATGTATGTAAGTATTACCTGATTTGATTATCAATATTTTTTTATTTTCTAAGTTTGAATTTGAATTTGAATAAAATATATGGAATGAAAAGTTGTGAATCAAAACATTGAACTTTTCTATGCTTAAAGTTTGTCAACATGTGTTGTATTTGAATTCTAAAATGAAATGTGATCTAACAAGATAATATAATATAGACAATATAATTTTAAAGAAAGATGATGAATTTAAAGGATTTTTTGAAAAGTGTGAAAATGAAGTAAACTCTGCAATTATTTGATATAATGATAACATTAAAATTTTATAAAAGGTATTATAATAGTTGCAAGTTGAAAATCAAGGACATTTTATTGTAAAAACTTTTGTTATTTGAAAAACAAAGAATTTGAGTTATAAATTTGAGTGATTTAAATATTGTCGAAGAAACATTGATAAATGGTACTTTTAAGTTGGAAGTTATTTAAAGAAAACAAAACAAATAAATAAGTGTTTATATTAATAAAGGAGAATTTAAAGCTCATTAACTTTTCCATTTGTTTTGTGATTTCTTTCATCATCAAATAATAAAACATTTTTGTGAAGAAGAAAAACACATTTTCTAAGTTTGAATTGGAATAAAATATATTGAATGAAAAGTTGTGAATCAAAACATTGAACTTTTCTATGCTTAAAGTTTGTCAACATGTGTTGTATTTGATTAAGAATTCAAAAATGAAATGTGATCTACAAGATAATATAATATAGACAATATAATTTTAAAGAAAGATGATGAATTTTCAAGGATTTTTGAAAAGTGTGAAAATGAAGTAAACTCTGCAATTATTTGATATAATGATAACATTAAAATTTTATAAAAGGTATTATAATAGTTGCAAGTTGAAAATCAAGGACATTTTATTTGAAAACAAAGAATTTGAGTTATAAATTTGAGTGATTTGAATATTGTCGAAGAAAAATTGATAAATGGTACTTTTAAGTTGGAAGTTATTTAAAGAAAAACAAAACAAATAAATAAGTGTTTATATTAATAAAAAGGAGAATTTAAAAGCTCAATAACATTTTTATGTATGTACATTTGTTTTTACTTATATTTAAAAGTTGGTTTTAATTATTTCTTATTTGAATTTTTATGCATTTTGTATTCATTCAAACATCACAATAAAAATATTTCTGTTCTAAATGCTTTGAAACTTCATGTAAAAGTTTTCTTTAAATGTATGAAAGGAATAGAACATGGAAATTAACCTAAATTCATAAATTATTTTTATTTTAGTTTTTAAACTAAGAATATTTGTAAAAAAAGTTTGTGTCGACAAACTTTAAGCATACAAAAAAATGTATAAATAATTGAGATATAAATTTGAAAACAGTATATTACCTACATAAGGATATTCCCAGCATAAACATACTTGCAAAGGAAAAAACTATTCATGTTTTATTTATTTTTGAATTATAAAATTTTGCAACAATATCACATTTTTGCAATGTTTATCCATATTTTAAAGAATAAATTGTATAAAGAATAGTTAAAGTTGATATTTTTATGTGAAATTCAAAGGTTTTGAATATATTTAATCAAAACACTTGCAAAAGGCTAAATATTTTAAATTCAGGTCATTTCATATTAAAAAGCCTTTGCAAATAGCAGGAAGTTGTAAAAAAAAAAAAAAAGTTTGTCGAGCAAATTTTTAACTTTTTCAAAACAAAGCTCAGAAAATATTTACAGCTTTAAGGAAAACAAAACTATATTTTTAATAAATAAGACTATGAACTTGATAATTCAATGGCATTTTAATATATTTACAACATTTTTAAAAGTAATATATCTAATTAAAAGTTGTTTTTAGCTTTTTCTCAGAATGAATTTTTATGCTTTTTGTTTTTCATGTGAAACACCATAACACAAGTAATTTTGATCCAAATGCTACAAAACTTTTTGTATTTATGTTTTTCATAAATATTTACAGGAATAGACCTCTGAAATGATTATAGCTACATAAATATTTTTATTTCAATTGTTAAACTTGGAATTACATGCAAATTTTGGAAGAATTTTGTGTCGACAGCATTTAAACTAGCACAAAAATAATAGAGATATAAATTTACCAGAGGTCTATTCACTGTGAAATGTTAGTACAAACAAATACAAACTTAGAAATTTAAAAATATTGATTTGATTTCAGGTTTTGTAACAGTATCAATTTTGGCCATTTTTACCCTTATTTTAGCTTATAAAAATTGAAAAAAATAATAATGAAATTTTTTTATGTGAAATCATTAGTTTTTAGATACATTCAATCCAAAAATGTGTACAAAGATAAAAAATTTCAAAAAAAATTCCTTCGAAGGTGTTCGTGTACCTTAAACGATCGTTTGCATTTGTATTTTATTGTGATTTTTTTTTAAAGTCTTTTCATATTATATCCCGATTTTATTTTAATTGTATTGTATTTTTTCAATTATCATTTTCAGTAAACGACCACCAAAAAAATCTAACCTCAGAATCCGTGTTTCTCCCATGGGCAGCTGTATGTTGCATGCTCACGTGTTCGAAAACGATCGAATTTATTTATTTCGACGAAAGACAGACTAACAAGAAATATTGTTCATCGCTTAGTTCTTAGTTAAATGAAAGTAATGATTATTAAAAATTATATTACGTAAAATAATTATAAAACAGTCTTAAAAATCAACATTATCTACCTCATTCATTAAATTAATAAAAATTATTAATTTAATTATCCATTGCACTTAGAGATTGATGTTGATTATTTTTTAATTGCCATAATTAGTAGTAAATATGTAAATAACTATTTCTGATGTATATATAGCGATTATATAATGTAATTTAAAATATATTTATTAATTTAGTAAAATATAAAGGATGAAATAGATAAATGGTTAGTGTATTATCATTTTATACGCCGTCATTGTCTACAACGTTCCATTCCTCTTCCAATCATAACCACATTTCCACACACTTATAGTAAGTTAGTTTTTTTTGTTTAACTAAAAAATATTTTATGGAAATAATGTATATGGCAAAACAACGCTTGCCGGGTCAACTAGTATATATATATATATATATATATATATATATATATCGGAATATACATACCAGGAAAAATTTGTATGCACATATATTGGAACATGGAGTATATATATATATATATATATACTCCATGTTCCAATATATGTGCATACAAATTTTCCTGTATAAAACCTATATATATGTAAATTTTCAAATGCAAATATATGCAAATTTTCCTGTTTTATATATATATATATACTCCATGATCCAATATATGTACATACGAATTTTTATATCGAATATCGTTTAAACGGTATATAAGATGAAATGCTGCAGCACCTTCTAGTAGCCAGTTAACAATAAAGAGGATAGCGTGAACCTATTTTCCATACAAGAATACATATTATTACCAATTTCCATATAAATTCGTTGAACAATATAGAAGTTGATATACTGTAGCACTGTCTGAGGATGACTTACAGCAAAGGGTCATAAAACATTATCTATAACATAAAACCAGCATGTAATAAACATAAAGCCTTAGCCAAGTTTTATGAAACACACATCACCAAAATCGGTTAAGTCGTTTAGGAGTATCAGTATGTAGAATACGTGCAGAAGACCCTAATTGCAGTGCCAATTACCGGGTCCAATTGTGAATCTAAACTGTCCAGGAACCCACTCAAGCACACATAAAAAATTTCATCAAAATCGGTTTAGCCGTTTAGGGAGGAGATCAGTGATAAATATATGTACAATTTTAATAACTGAATACAAGGAAGGAGTTTGAAAAAAAGGACTAAAAGCAATTAAAGAGAAATGCAAATGCAAGGATTGAATACAATTGTAAGTTGAATAATTTGTGACGCTTGAAACATTTTTTAACACTTTGATTTAGATTCAGACTATTGTTTAGTAAATTTTCACTTTCTTTGCATTTATTTCTTACATTTGTTTTTATTCCTTGCATTTGCATTTCTCTTTCATTGCTTTTTCTCCTTGCAATACGTTTTATTTTTCTTTCATTTTACATATTTAGAACGAAATTATTCTTATGTAATTGAAGCTAATTGTGTCAAAGCAATAAATTTTTAATATAAAAATTTTATGTATTGAGAATTCATGAAAATATTTTACGATTTAATTAATTTTTACGATTAATTATTTATTAATTACGATTTAATTATGTAATAATTACGATTTAATTATTTAATTTTTTTAGTAAGAAATTATTAACAGTTAATTTATTTTACGTTTAACGTAACACCTTTTATTTTCAGATATAGTATTTTACATGATCTTAAAAAGTTATTTATGGAAACGCGAATAACAAAAAAATTGGACAACAAATCTACTTAAAATTTTCAAATTTCACAGTACCAGTGTTGAGAATAGCATCAATCGTTTTGTCAGACACTGTCGATCGCCTCGTCTTCAGAACTGAACAAAAATTGAGACTAAACAGTGTCTCATATACAGCGATTGGCGAAGACAAAGATCTTCGATGTCTACATGGAATCGCGGCATTGTATTGCAGGAGAACACAGCATTCGGAGCGGTGCAGAATTCCGAACTTAAAACGGTCGCTCTGGGTGACAGTCGCAGTGAAAGAAAATGCTTTCCTAAATAAAGAACTCCTCCGTGGCCGGCGATGGAGTTTGATTACTGGAAATTCCTTTCAGTGCTTTGTTCTCGTGGGATTTCCCATGATCAGAACATTTCTCAAGGCGCAATAAAAGTACATAATAAGAATAAGAAGACGAAAAAAATCGCCATTTGCTGTATGCTCCTTTGGCAACACCTAAAATAAAAGATACGGTTAGGGTTAAAGCTTCTTTTACCGAAGTTCTTTTTCTTGTTTTTATAAATTCTGTGCTGTGTGATCGTTTGTTTCTGGAGGGCTCAAATCAGGGGTATTTGAAAATGTGACGTTTTGTCACTTGAGATCAGTTCTAAAGCACCCTCAGTGAGTCAGAATCTATTTTTTACCTTTGTTTGTGCACTAATGACTCTCTGAGTTCAATTCTTCAATTTTGTTTTCTATCGTAAATCTATGTACTTATTTTTATGATGTCTCATAATTTTCTGGTTTTGATGTTGTAATATTTGGGAGATAGTTTTTAAAAATTGCTTTGTTTTTTTTTTCAATGTTTTTATGGCAATGAGGGTAATAAGATAGTTTTACAAAAATAAAGACCGTACATTTAAAAAAATTGCTTTTCGTATTAACTCTAATATAAATATAATTAACTGTTTTTATGAAATATATGAATTAGAAAAATAATTTCCTATTAGATTACAAAAACTACTTTTTAGTAAGAGGATCTGAAATTTTAAAGTTTTATAATGGCAACTATTTTCCACAAAATAGGAAATAAATTTAAAAATGCAAGATAAGAGTGATTTGCAAGGAATGTAAAATGGATGGTAATGCAAGGAAGAAATGCAAGGAAGAGTGAATATATTAAACATTAGTTTGAAGTCTGAATCTTTATCAAAGCATTAAAAAATGCTTTAAAGTCATTGACATTCAACCAATTTCTAAAAATTGTAGAATTAACAGCTCAAAGATTTTTTTATTGAACTAAGTGTTTTTTACCCAAACACTTTTATGTGTAAGATTAATTTTCTATTAAATTCTATCTTATTTACAACGATATTTTTATGATGAAAATCGTATACATATTTAGAACAAAAATCAATCTTATATAAATGGAGTAATTGTATAAATCAACAAATTACATCTAAAAAAATATACTTTAAACGTTCATGCAAAATCTTTATGAGGAACTGTATTTAATTTTTTGTAATGAGAAATAAATAACTAAAATTTTTTGATGTTTAAAATAACACCTTTTATTTCCAGATTTTTTACATTATTGTGTATTGAAGGGCGATTAATACAATAATTGAACAACAAATCTGTAAGTTTTCAAATTTAGAAATACCAGTATGGAGAATTACATCAAGTTCTTTGTCAGACACTGACGATCGTCTTGTCTTAGAACTGAACAAAAAGTACCCAGTGTCTCATATAGAGTGATTGGCGAAGACAAAGATCTTCGATGTCTACACGGAATCGCGGCATTGTATTGCTGGAGAACACAGCATTCCGAGAGGTGCAGAAATGCGAACTTAAAACGGTCGCTCTGGGTGACAGTCGCAGTGAAAGAAAACGCTTTTCTTAAATAAAGAACTACACCGTAGTAGGCGATGGAGTTTGATTGCTGGAAATTCCTTTCAGTGCTTTGTTCTCGTGGGATCTCCATGATCACATGTTCTGAAGACGCAATAAAAGTACATAATAAGAACGAGAAGACGAAAATAAAAAATCGCCTATTGCTGTAAGCTTCTTTGGCAATACCTAAAATAAAAGATACGGTTAGAATTAAAGCTGCTTTTACCGATTGTCTTCTTTTTTTTCTTGTCTAATAAAATTGTGTATTGTGTGATCGTTTGTTATTGGAGGGCTCAACTGAGGGGTATTTGAAAATGTGACGTTTTGTCATTTGAGATCTGTTCTAAAGCACCCTCAATGCGTGAGAATCTTTTTTTTTTTTTTTGTCCAATAATGACTCTTCCAGTTCAATTGTGAAACCTTATTTCTTTTTTTTTTTTTCTTTCGAACGTCAATCTATGTACTTATTTTTATGATGTTTCATAATTTTCTGTTTTTGTTGCTGTAATATTTGGGAGATAATTTTTATAAACTGCTGTTATTTTTTTCAGTGTTTTTATAGCGATGAAGATAATTACAAAGCTTTACAAGAATGAAGAACGCGCATTTAAAAACAATTGCATTCCATATTAATGATATTATAAATATAATAAAAAAAACTGTTGATATGAAATATGAGATGAGATATGAGATTTCCTATGAGATAGTTAACATTATGAGATATGAATTATTTTTTGTAAGAGAATTCAAAATTTTAAAGTTCAACAATAACAACTAATTTCCACAAAATAGGAAATAAAATTAAAAATGCAGGATAAGAGTGAAATGCAAGTAAAGTAAAATGGATGGTAATGGAATAAATGCAAGGAAAGAGTGAATATACTAAACATTAGTCTGAAGTCTGAATTTATATCAAAGCATTAAAATATGACTTTGAAATTCAACAAATTACTAAAAATTGTAGAATTAACAGCTCAAAGATTTTTTTATTGAACTTAGTGTTTCTTTACCCAAAATCTTTTATATGTAATATTAGTTTTTCTATTATATTCTATCATATTTATAACGATATTTTTATGGTGAAAATCATGTATCATATTTAGAACGAAATTAATCTCATATAATTGAAACTAAATGTTGCAAAGCAATAAACTTTTATCTAAAAATTTTATACATTGATCATTTATGAAATTATTTTATAAGGAACTATATTTATTTTTTTAGTGATAAATTAATAATAGTTAAAATTATTTGATTTTAACATGACACCTTTATTTTCAGATATTTTACATCAATTTAAAATGCTAATAATTTTTTTAGTGTGAAGATAATCTATCATATTTAGAAAAAAATTAATTTTATAATATTGAAGCTACTAACAAAAGTTGGACAACAAAATCTGCTTAAAGTTTTCAAATTTAGAAATACTACTAAGGAGAATTGCATCAAGTTCTTTGTCAGACACTGACGATCGTCTTGTCTTCAGAAATGAGCAAATCCTGAGACCACCCAGTGTCTCATATACAGTGATTGGCGAAAACAAATATCTTCGATGTCTACACGGAATTGCGGCATTGTATTGCTGGAGAACACAGCATTCCGAGCGGTGCAGAATTCCGCACTTAAAACGGTCGCTCTGGGTGACAGTTGCAGTGAAAGAAAACGCTTTTCCTAAATAATGAACTCCACTGTGGCCGGCGATGGAGTTTGATTACTGGAAATTCCTTTCAGGGCTTTGTTCTCGTGGGATTTCCGATGATCAAAACATCTCTGAAGACGCAATAAAAGCACATAATATGAATAAGAAGACGAAAAAAATCATCTTTTGCTGTATGCTCCTTTGGCAACACCTAAAATAAAAGATACATTTAGGGTTAAAGCTTGTTTTACCAATTGTTCTTCTTTTTTGTCTTATAAAATGCTGTGTTGTGCGATCGTTTGTTTCTGGAGGGCTCAACGGAGGGGTATTTGAAAATGTGACGTTTTGTCATTTGAGATCAGTTCTAAAAAGTACCCTTAGTGCGTGAGAGTCTTTTTTTCACCCCTGTTTGTGCAATAATGATTCTCCCGGTTCAATTTTGCATTTTTTTTTTTTTTCGATCGTAAATCTTTGTACTTATTTTTATGATGTCTCATATTCTGTTTTTGTTTCTGTAATATTTGGGAGACAATTTTTAAAAATTGTCGTTATTTTTTTTTTTCAATGTTTTTATAGCGATGAGGGTAATCACAAATCTTTGCAAAAATAAAGAACGTACATTTAAAAACAATTTTTCGTAATAAATCTATTATAAATAAAATTAAAAACAATTTTTTTAATACAGGGTGATTATAATTAAAAGTGCCACTTTCAAAATATTGAGTAAAAAGAAAAAGAATTACTCGTCACAATCAAAGAGAGAATTTGAAAAAGAGAGAATCATAATGAGTTCAAATTTGAACTTGACGATGAAACAAACGAACGAAAAAACGGGGTTCAAGACAAATGGTAGTAAAGCCTCGAGACTCTTATCTGAGAGGGAGTAGTAATAGTAGTAACAATGCGCTTCTGTTGAGAAATGTTTAGTTTGTAATCTCTCATCCCGAGACGAAATGTATTTCACTCAACCCTGCGTATATCATCTGATAATTACATCATACGTAGTTCTCCATTAGTCTAAAGCAGGGGTCTCCAAACTACGGCCCGCCAGTGTCATCAATCCGGCCCATGACAGCGAATAGCTTATTGTTGTTGTAATAAGTAACACAGAATGATAATATCTCGGGTATATCTAAGTTTTTTTTTTTTTATGTAATGAAAATACGCAGAAAATTTAATTTAAGCATAACCTGGATTCTGGACCAGTCACGGAGTACGCGCTCTGAGCGAGCATACGCTTGCTAACTACAAACTATTGTCAGTGAAAAATCACAATTACATAAATCTCATTAGTATTTTATTTTCTGCAAGTGGATACCCCGCGGTTTCATTCGCGTTAATTTAGCTTTTCCGTTCTGAGAGATTTTGAGGATAAAAATCATATGTTTGATTCAATATACACTCATGTCCATAAATTAAGAATAATTCAGAATCACTCAGAAATTGAACTCTAAAATAAAAATTTCACCTGCAGAATTATCCCACACATCTTGAAGAAGAATATGCAAATTACAGGAAACCACCAGATGGCGCGGATAGTACGTCACAATGACGAGAGTGTAAGAGAGGGTTATATAAGGAATGGTGGCAAAGAAGTAAAATTGTTCATAAGCGTTTTTAAAAGCCTTTCAGTACAATAATCGCATAATTATGGCACAACGGAAGCATTTGGATGATTTTTTACTTGGTAGAATTATCGGACGACGGAATGTGGACGTACCCAGCTGGAAGTATCCGAGGAACTTGGAATCGCCCAGAGTGTCATCTCCAGGCTTTGAAACAATTCCAAGATGATGGTAATGTGAGTAGATGTTACAGCACAGGTCGCCCCGAGTTACAACGCCGAATGAGGACCGGTATTTAGCAGTTACTGCCAAAAGAAACAGAAGGAGCACAGCATCAGACCTGTCTCGTCAGCTCTCTTCAGCTACCGGTACGACAGTTTCAAGGCAGACCGTGTACAGACGCTTAGGGAACATTGGTCCACATGCTCGTAGGCCTGTCAGATGTATTCCACTTACCGCAACTCACTGTCGCCTGCGATTAACCTGGAGTAGAGAGCATGCATTGTAGACACCGCAACAGTGGTCTTGTGTGATGTTTTCCGATGAGTCCAGGTTTAGTTTGCAGCCTGATTCTCGCCGGACTTTCATATGGAGAGTGCCAGGTACCCGTTACCACCAAGAGAACACCATTGAACGACACCGTTACGGTGGTGCAGGATGGATCGTTTGGGAGGAATTATTCTTGGTTCCAGAACTGACCTGCATGTTCAGAGTGTAACGATGACAGGCCACATCTATCGGGATGTCATTCTGGAACAACATGTACCTTTGTTTCGGGGCGCCATGGGTGCTGAATTTCTGTTTAGGGATGACAACGCCCGTTCTCGCCGTGCAAACATTGTAGACGAATGCCTTCAATTGGAGGATATCACCCGTATGGATTGGCCAGCATACTCACCGGACTTGAATCCAATTGCATGTGTGGGATACTTGGCCGACGAATTGCAGCCCATCAACCCCCTCCCACCTGTCAACCGGAACTTCGGAGGGCATTGCTTGATGGGTGGTGTAATATTCCCCAAGATCAGATTGATAATTTGATACTTAGCATGCCTAGGCGTTGTAAGGCCTGTATTGCATCGTCCGGGAGACATACTCCATATTAACCATCCTATTAACCATGTTATACTGTTTTTGTAAATAGGTTCTTTTTGAAATTTGCCCCATGGAGTAAAAATCGTAATTTTTATTAATTATGTCAAACATATAGCATCTTTTTTGCTCTTTACCTTTTGTTTAATGAATAAACTTTACAAACAAGTCAAATTTGTTTTGCTTCTGTCTCTTTCTTTGCCTGAACTTCATTATCCTTAATTTATGGACATGAGTGTAGATAATGGCAGAAAAATTAAAACGGTTTTGGTCCTTGGTACTTACTGGATTAAACAGTATGGCTCTAAGGCTGGAAAGTTTGGAGACCCCTGGTCTAAAGAATCAAAACTTGAAATCCATCTGATAGAAAATTTACAAAACAATTTTTTCTAAAATGTTATGTTTTCTAATGAAAGTAAATATATTAAATAGACAGCTAATGATCGTATAATTATTTGGCAATAATCATAAGAAGAATTTCCGAAAAGTAAGTTCAAATTTATTTACCATATCTTGGTTCAGTGACAGAATATTGATATCTAAATGAAAATTTAGAAACACGAGTTGGACATTTCATTCAGTAGTGATACTCCAAATTTTACAGGATAAAATTCTAAAAGTATTGTTTGGAACATTCAATTGTAGTTGCTTTACAATTGTAAAAAAAAAAAAAAAAAAAAGAAAGAAAGAAAATGTTTAAATGCCACCTCAGTCACCAAATCTGAAACGAACAGAGCCCAAATTTGAAAATAGAACTCAAAAGTCTAACTTCTCCACAAAATAGCAGCTAAAATTAAAATTGCATGAGAAATAGAACAAAATAGAATGAGAATTTATTAAGCATCTATATCAAAATGATAAAAAATGTTTTCAAGTTCACAGACATTCAACCAAATACTGAAAATTGTATAATTAATAAAATTAAAAGTTAATGTAGTAAAAAATTTATAAAATTAACAGAAATCAAAAAAAAAAAGAAAAAAGAATTACTAAAAATTGGTACTAAAAATTGCAAAATCATTATAATTCAAGAAATTAACATTTTTACTAAATAGCATCGAACTTTAAAATGCTTAGAAAATTAAACAAGATAGGTTGGAAATTTACTAAACATTAGTCTGTATTTATATCAAAACGATGAAAAAATATTTTTTAAGGAAGTAGACGTTGAACCAAATGCTAAAAAAATGTAAAATTAATGGAATTCATAAGAAAACATTTAAAATAAATGATAAAAATAAGTACAGTAAAAATTGTAAAATTAATAGAATTCAAAAAAGAATAAAAATGTAAAAATATTAAAAGTTAGTACAAAATATTGTAAAGTTATTAGAATTAAAGACTCTAATATTTTCTCAAAAATATCTTCAAAAATTAAAATACATGGAAAAGGAAATTTAAATTACAAAAAAAAACTGAAATTTACTAAACAAATGTCTGAATCTATATTAAAACGATAAAAAATGCTAAAAATTGAACTAAATGCTAATAATTGTAAAAATTAATGGAATTAAAAAAAAATGTAAAAGAAAATACTAAACATTAATACTAAAAACTGTAAAATTAATATTCAAAAGAAAAAAATGTCAAAGAAAGAACCAGAAATATTAAAATTAATAAAATTCAAAAGAATGCAAAATAAATATTAAAATTTTGAAATTAATTGAATTCAAAATTCTAAATTTTTGACAAAATAGCAGTTAAAATTTTAAACAGAAGGAAAAATGAAATGTTGTTGTTCTTGTTACTTATCCCACTTGGTAGATGTCTAATCTAGACCAAGCCCACGAACCCGTATGGACCCATAGTTGAAGGGGAAGAAAGCAGCTTTTGATGTGAAGGAGCCCGTAGGTAGAAGTCTGACTTTTGCTCCGTGATACTCTACAGTCGTATGAGACAGGGGCCTACGGCTTAAAAGTGGATTCTGAAACCCTACAAACATCCATGGCACCGCCGGGACTCGAACCCGAAATATGTGGTACCGAGCGCCAGAGCTCAAGCCAGCGCCATTCAGGCTCAAAATGTAATGTAATGCAAGGAAAGCGAAATACAGATGCAAAGAAATTACTAAACGCAGCCTAAGTTTATATCAAAGCGCTAAACAATGTTGTAAAGGTCGTAAATATTCAACCAATTTCTAAAAATTGTAGAATAAACAGATCAAAGATTTTTTATTGAAATTAGTGTTTTTTAACCAAACACTTTTATGTGTCACCTTAATTTTTCTATTAAATTCTATCGTATTTATAATTATTTTTAGTTCCTACTATTAGTTCACACTCTCCCTATATATGTCTTGTTCAAATTTTCGATCGTTAATAAAATAATTTTTATTCACCCACTCAAGTTCAAATACATTTTTTGAACTTGTAGTGGATGACGCTTGATGTTAATACAGTTTTTTTCAAATATTAATTCATTCATTAAATTTAATTAATTAATTTTAGTTTTTTTTTTTAGATTAAAGTTGCATGTATCTAATAATAGATGGCACCAGATCTAAGAGGAAAATTTCAACTTTATTTATAAAGGACTTTTCTGCAATATAGTGAAAAAAAAAGTAGGAATTGACTTTTTTTTTTTATATTACTTGTTATAGTGAGGATCATATATCATATTTAGAACTAAATTAATCTTAAAATGATAAACCATCTGAATTGTATCTTTTTTTTTTTTGTTGTTAACCACATTAATGTGCTACATCAAACATCTATAAAAAATCAAAGTTAGAATAAACATAATTAAGGTTTGAATAATTGTTCTTACATTTTTAAAGTGTGTAATTAAAAAATACAAAGAATAAACAATTGTATGTAAAACCATTTTTAAATAATGAAACACTTTTATAATACACTTTAAAAATAAGCATATGTTTTATTCATTATTTTTAAACTACGATATTTATTTAAGTTTCCTTAATTTAAAATGTGATGTCGTTTATCTTAATTATCCTTTTAATCGAATAATAAAACAATTTGTAAAATTTAACCACACTGAAGAATCGTAAACTGTTATTAAAATAATTAATATTTTATAAAAACGCTTTTATTAGTTTTATTAGAAAATCAGTTTGTTAGATATGTTTATATATTTATAGATTTATAGTAATAATTACTAAATTGTTTCACACTCATAATTAAATTATCTACTTTTATTTTCTTATTATGTAGTTAAAAATAGGAGCTTTTTTTAATTTCATTACGTAGTTAAATAAGATTTTAAAACTAAAAACTAAATTAAATGTTTTTCTTATCAACTTACATTCTTTGCATTTTTTCAATTTATCATTTATGTAGATTATGTAATCTTTCCTACTAATATATTTTACATACACATATAATTCATATTTAACTTTTTCAGTGAACAAATCTAGTTAAATTTTAAGATTTGTATTTGAAACTTTTTTTCGCAATTAATCCTTATCCGTATATGTGTGTAAAATTTATACATCAAAAATAATTATTGAAGAATTTTTGGAAATAATTTTAGAATTGTTTAATGAAATTAAAACTATGATATACAAGCTACATATATCTCCAAATAATAAAATATTCATTTTTTTTAGCTTTTGAGCTGGAAATTATTTATTCAAATTGAGATGAAATAAAAAAAAATTTCACTTGCATTGATTAGAAGGAAATAATGAATCTCCTTGTAAATAATAAAAATATTTTTAACTACTCGAATTTTTAAAATAACACTCTATGCTTACTACTCGAATGAAAGAAGTAAAAGTACAACTCAACCCAACTATTTTAACTTAAATCACATAATGAAGAGGAATCTACATTAACTTCAGCGGAATATTCAAATATTCATTAATTCAACATATAATTCAAAAACATTTGATTTTGTGCTTTATTTCTTACAAATCTCGAATCCTTCGAGAAATATAAAAAATGCTTGATTAAAAAAATATTTCCATCAAATATCTCTCTCAATAAATTTTATTAGAAGTTGCGTTGCATTTATTCCGAAAGTGCACGAGAATAATTCATCTACCTATTGTAGCTTTAAAATCCAAATTCTTTGCAAAACAATGAATTTTTAATATTCTTCCAATCTATTTTTTATCTCGGTTGTTGTGCTTTTGTCTATTTACTAATTCTTTTAATTGCATTATAACAGAAATTTCTTCCTGTATATTTTAACTCTCTAATTAGCATAGACCAAATCTCTGTGGTATAAGTATTTGATTTTTAGAACAAAACGATGCAATTTTCATTGGAAATAATATCGCTGCATCTACAATTAAATTTTTTCATTATCTTATTAAATATACCTTTGTTTTGACTTTTAACCGAAGCCTAAAGTCAAAAAAAAATTACTATTGTCCAATTTTAAATTGAATTTCATTCAAGCACTTAAAAGGATAGTTTACATATCAATAAAATTTCACTCGTTTGTTTTTACTTTACTTTATCAATGAACTCAATTACATTTATATTAAAAATTTTATGGCTTAATTTTTTTAAATTTGAAAATTTTACAAAATAAAAGCATGAAAGATGAATATGAATGACACTAAACAGGAATGACACTAAAACATGAATTTCTGTACAAAAATTTATAGCTTTTTATGCACCTAAAATATAGCAGATACATTGCTTATTTCGTCAATAATGCATGTACGATTAATGTTAGTCGAGAAACTTAAATTTTAAAAATATAAATAAAACTGATTAAATGCTATATGTAGTTTATTGTATTTGATTACATGCTTCTGCATGATTACATGATATATATTCTATTGTATTTGTTTACATGCTTAACTACTGTGTAGTATTCTATTTATATATATTTTAATATTAGTTTTGGAATGACGTAATAAATTTAATTTCGAAATTTTTATTCATTTAAAAAGTATTTATTATAACTCATTAAAATGTTTCTTATCCTTTTGTTTTAAATATGCTATGCATAAGCACTTTGGAAGTCGTAAATGCATTTTTACGCAAAGTAAAAAAAAAAAATAAATAAATAAATAAAAACATTGAAAAACAATAAATTACGATTGAAATAATAAAAGAAATACTTCAGTAGTAGAAGGTGAAAAACTCTAAAGATTTTTCAAGTAATTATTTCGTGAAAAAGATGATGCAAATATAATCGTTGAAATCATTATTATTTCTGAGCTATTAAAAGTTATTCTAAACATAAATATCGCTCTAGTAAATTTCTATTGGGGCCGAAATGTTTTTCTGCAGATGTTCTCAAATACAAAGTTCTTCATTTGTATTACATATGTAAAGAAAACCCTTCTTTTAAACCTTAAGTGATATCTTTAATTTATTGCTTTTCATGTCATTTGCAGAAATCATTTTATACGAGTACATTCAAATAAAATGCGTGCCATTAAAATGGTAATAATGGATATTTGTATTTTAAGAAATGGTAGTAAAAGAGTATCAAACCTTATTCTTTGTTGTAAAACAACTAATGAGAGTTATAATGAATACTATAAACATATTAATTTAACTCATTTGTTTAACAAAACAATTATTAGTATAAATATTTGAAACAATTTTTCAGTTTTGAAATTAACTTTGTATCTCTTTTAAGTTTGGCAGAGTTTAAAAAATATCTTTAACAACAGTAACATTGAATCAGAAAATAAATAAGAAAAAAAATTGTTTAGATAAATGCAATTAAATCTCTCAGTTAATTGTTCATTATTATGTGTCCAATATTTAATTTGTGAGCCTCATTTCTTGCCAAAGGTAGAGATCTGTTATTTCTTGAGAGAGCTGTTCTTTCCTTGATTATTGCTCAAGTCTCATTTCATTAATTTCGCGTACTTTTTAACTAATGTTGTTAGTTTTCGGTTTTCTATAAACTAATCTATTGCACCAGAAACGGAGTTAGGGATTGGAACTTTTGTTCTTACAAACCGAAGAAGTTTCTCTCAGAAATAAACAAAGATTACATAAAAATTCCACGTCTTTGCTTAGTATTTGCACGTTAAAAAATGGTTAACGTTAATGTTAATTGCAAATTCTTTTACATAGTTTGAAGTGAAGAGAAATGCATGTCAATCTCTGGAATTCCCTCTTGGAGTTTTTTTTTTTTTTCCCCTTAGCAAAATGACAACATGTTAAGAGCCTTATATTAGAGAACCAACATCAGTATTTTGTTGTTGTTGTTGTTGTTGTTATCGTGTCAATGGATTTAAAATATTATTATCAAAAACATCAGTAATTTAATCTGCCTATTTAAATTTGAAGTGTATATATAGCTGAAAAAAAATGAATCACATTTTTCACAAATAAATTTAATAATAAAAAATAAATAAATTACATATGTTGTAAAATATGGCTTTATTTGGAAATCAATCCATTACAGTAAGGATCACACACAAAGAAGGAACACTCAAAACAAAAGCAAATTTACAGCAATGGACAATAAGTCGGTCTCACACATCACAAAAAGGGGAGGGGGAGAGTAAATAAAGAAGATAGACGTTTTATTTCAGTCCATGAAGACCATGGCCTCCCATTACAACTACAGGACTTCTCCTTGGCACTGAGCCTCCCTGTTCAATCCTGGACCTTTCAAAAGATGTTCTGTATTAAGATGTTCTGGCTCTACATGTTGGACAAGTGTTTGAGGTGAGGACACCTATCCTGTTAAGGTGTTCTGCAAGACAATCGTGTCCAGTTCCTAAACGAAAGTTGCCAGCCGCCTCTTTACATGGTCCAGTGTTAAAGATTTTCCAGCTGTCTTGCATAGTGTGCCACTTTTTGCCTTCGATTTAATTATGAGATTATCGTTCAGTTTCTTATAAATTTCTCTATGAATATATTTTTGAAAGATTCTGGTGGAACTTATTTCTTTCAATATTTACATGGTTTCCTTTCTTTGCAAGTGAATCTGCTACTTCATTACCTTTAATTCCCACGTGTGATGGTATTCACTGGAATACAATTTGCTTGTCAGTTAACAGTTCTTAAATATTTGATATCTTTCTTAATTTGAATTATTATTGGGGTTTCAGTGTGATGATTTAACGAGACAGATTGTATGTACAGAGAGACGATTGTGCAGCTGCTCTGGAATCTACGAATATTACCACTTTAAGTAGAAATCATTATTTACTCTGATTTACTCTGTTGAATACATATCTAGCATAAATTATTTAATGCTAGATGTATAGCATGTATTTCAGCATCGAAGTTTGTCATAAATTTCCCTACAAGGGCATACTGGAAAAACAACACACTTATCCCAGCAACTTCGTCTATTTGCGGCCCGTCAGTGAATATTCTTGTCCATTGAGGCTCTTTGTATTTTCTTCCATTATCGACTGTGCAGCAGATTTCAGTATCGCTTCATTGTCATATTTCTTAGAAATGCCATCTAGTGTTAAGTGGAGATCTATATCCATGTACCTAAATGGGCTTACTAATATTTTCAGATAGTCCATGGAAATTTCTCCATCATTATCATCTAGTTGACGCTTTTCAATAGGGAAATTTGTGTCCTTAGAAATCTTCTGTATTTTTCTCTATCCATTTTGCTATTTGTGAGAATTTTTAATCTATTAAACATACTCACTGCCTGTTTCTTTATTACTTCATAGATTGGTGGATTCATAGCATATTGTTGCAATGCAGCTACGGTAGTAGTTTTGACTGCTCCGGTTATTATTCGAAGAGCACTGTTCTGTAATAGTTCTAGGACATCAATTTTTCTTGTGCAGCTGTAAGTAAAACCTCATTACTATAAGTTAAGATAGACTTTACATAAGTAATATAAGTTCTATTTAATGTATTTTGTATGCACCTCATTTGGCACCAACTAGTCTTTTCAAGATTTTTAAACTGTTTTCTCCCTAAGATCTCCTTTATGTTTTTAAAACTTAACTTCTTGTCCAAAATAACGCCTAGATATTTCAATTTCTATTGTTAAATAAATTACACATAAAAAAAAATAAATATTTAAAATAAATTATTCAGATTTTTACAATTCAACTTTCATTCATCCTGTCAATTTAAATCACTTTCCTTACAAAACAAATATAAATTAAATATATGAAACATCTTTTATGTCTTTCAAATTTTACAAACCTTATAAGTGTCCTTGATAACATCATAAAGGTATCACCAGAAAAGGAAAAAAAAGAATGAGTGGAAATGATTTACATAAATGCAACGAAATCGCTCAACTAAACACTGAGTAATCTAGGTCTAATTTTTAGTACGTAAATTCTTTGACAAAGATAAGATTTCAGTATTCCCAAATTCAAAACTCGTTTATTTACGATATAAAGAGTTTATAAATAAAGAATTTGAATTGAATATTTACCAAGCAAAATTCAATTCAACAACACAATTCAAATTTTATAAAATGGACAACTTTCCTTCTTATAAAAAAAACCTACTATAGAAGAAACAAAAAAATAACCATGTTGCTCAAACAATGACTTCTCTGAGTAAGACTTTTGGTTACTATTGTCTCAATATTTAATTTGCAAAATACATTGCCTTGCCAAAGTGTTTATAACACCGCACAATAAAAAAAAAAAAAAAAAACCTTCAGAAATTTCTCATTCTAAGGTAAGATGCCAGCCAGCAAGATTGCTCTATTTATAAAGGAAAATTCAATTATTTTCTTTATAGCTGTTCCTTCCCTGATAAAAGCTCAAGTTTCATTTATTTAATTATTTTTTTTTCTTTTTTTTTTTTTTTTTTTCGATGCCTGATTTACGAAAGGGAAAGATCGAGATTACCGAACAGCCATGACATTTAATTTTTTGGAGGCTCCAACAATTTACCCGAGTTCTTCCCCCTCCCTGCCCTCTACGATTCTTTGGAACAGAGCACAATGCCATCCAGTCTAAAAAGGCTCCATGTGTACGCACTTAGCATTGTGTGTGAAGAAAAAAGCAGCACTGAAAGAGATCTAGTTACATAAATCAATATTTGTTTAACTGTATATTTGTTCTGAGAAAGATGCAAGCTTTTGAAGGGTTATTATAATTCAGATAAGCTAAAGTCAATATTTGTAATTCTGTAAACATAAATCTTATCATATGTTGAACGTTTTAGCTTTGAGTAACGGGTATCACACTACAAAAAACTCGATTCCATTCTTAGCATGCTATTAATCTGAATATGTTATTTAAATATATAAAATGCAAATGTTTGTCTAAATTTAGATTTCATAGTAAATAAGTGTAAATAGTAAATAAACTGCGTCACATGTAATTTTCGTCGTAAACTTTCAAAATGACTTTTTTTTTGTCATTTCCTTAGAGTTTGGTTCTCGCTGACACTATTAAAAGCAAAAATAAATATTTAAAGAGATAAATTATTATTCTCCCTGGATTGTATACATATCTCATATACCCTAATTTTATAAATATGTAAATACACAATATATGATATAACAAAAAAAACAAAAGGAAACTGCATAGGTATAAATTAGACCATTTTACTCTACAAAGCCACTATTTTTATCTTGTATATAAAGAATATTTCATTTTTTTTTTTTGTATATAAATATATGCATGTTGCCTTGGCCCCTTGGTATGCAAAGGCCGACTGGCAGATTTTGAAAGATGAGATGTATTCTTTTCTTTTTCTAGAAGTAGGGGTTTCACCATAACGCCCAATGCTCTACAGTCATATTAGACCGGGACCTACGAAAAAAGCTATCAAGATATCTAGGTCCATTGCTATTATGACATTCACAGAAAAATAATTTTGTGATTTAAATGTAATTTGATGTATGTAAATATATAAAGAATTTGAAGTGAATGTTTATATTAAACAAATTATTACATTTTGCATTTTGTACAATTCAAATCATATAAAATGGACAACTTTCCATTCTCTCATTCAAAAATAAACATACAGAAAAAAAAAACATTATAGAAGAAGGAAAAAAATAATCATGTTGTTCTAGCAATGACTTCTCTGAGAAAGACTTTTGGTTACAATTATTTCAATATTTAATTTGCAAAATCTTTCCTTGCATAACACAGCACAATAAAAAAAAATTTTTTAAAAATTCTTCAGTAATTTCTCATTCAGGTAAAGACGCCAACCAGCAAGATTCCTCTATTTATAAAAAGGAAAATTCAATTATTTTCTTTTTAGCTGTTCCTTCCCTGATAAAAGCTCTAGTTTCGTTTATTTATTTGTTTATTTTTCTCTCTTTTCTTCCTTTCTCTTCGATGCCTGATTGACGAAAAGGAGAAAGATCGAATTACCGAACGGAAATGACATTTAATTTTTTGGAGCCTCCCACAATTTACCGAGTTCTTTTACACCCCCTTCGATTCTTTGTAACAGAGCACAATGGCATCCAGTCCAAAGGCCCGATGTGTACGCACTTAGCATTGTGTGAAGAAAGCAGCACTGAATGAGATCTAGTTATATGAATCAATATTTGTTTAGTTGTATACTTGTTCTGAGAAAGATGCCAGCTCGTGAATGGTTATCATGATTCAGATAAGCTAAAGTCAATATTTGTAATTCTGTAAACATAAATCTTACCATATGTGGAATGTTTTAGCTTTGAGTAACGGGTGTCACACTACAAAAAAATTCAATTTCATTCTTAGCGTGCTATTAATTTGAATATGTTATTTAAATATATGAAATGTAAATGTTTGTCCAAATTTAGATTTCATAGTAAATAAGTGTAAATAGTAAAATAAACTGCGTCGCACATAATTCAACGTAACTCTAAAAATAACTTTTTTCATTTTCTTAGCGCTTAGTTTTCGCTGACAATATTAAAAGACAACAAACAATAAATATTTAAAGAGATAAAATGTTATTCTCATGGGATTATATGCATATATTATATACATAAATTTTATATATCCATAAAAAAAATTTTATTATAAAACAAAAACCAAAGGTGAACTGCGCGAGACTAAATTAGACTATTTTACTCGAGAAGGTACTACTTTTATCTAGTACATAAAGAATATTTTAATATTTGCTGTTGTTTTTCTGTTTATATATATTTTCTAATTCATTGGGGTAACAGTCCTTTGAACTACGGCCGCCTGCCAACAGGCGGATTTCGAAAAGATCAAAGGCATTCTTTTTCTTTATAGTGTACGACATATAGATGACAATGTCATTGTGTCTTACACTGAATCAGGAAATCTGCATACCTTGTTTTCTTTTTCTGATTTCAAGGGAATTTCAGTAGCCTGGGAACGAAATAATTTTGCTCGTAAGCGTCACAGTTGCTTTCTCTTTTCTTCTAGCGCAGGCAATTTTTGTGCTACAGGTAACGTACAAACGCTATTAATGGTTTCTTCTGCAACGTAGATCACATTCCAATGGTGGAAGTGGGAGTTTCCTTTTGAAATTTTGGAAATCATGTTACTGTAACCGTAACTATTAGAGTTTAATTGTTGTTTTTCATACGATTCGTAAGTGCTTACCTTAAAATATTCTAAACCGAAACTTTATTCATTTTCTGTGAATGGTATGATAGTTAGTTATGCCATAGTTTTTCGTCTCAAAAGTTCTACAACAACGTGATTATGATTGCATCCATTAAATAACATATTATAAGGATCAAGTCTGGCAATTTATGCTGGCTTTTTAAAAGCAACACATCCCTATTTCTAGTAATTTTTTTTAAGACACTGCATCTGGAAAATAAGCGAAAGTATAAAAGAAAAAAAAATCTACACTCTCTCGAAAGATGATCTTCAAAAATTTTATGGGGAATTAGAACGACATATGTAAAGAGCCACCCATCGATATAAATCTCCTTAATATAATTTTTTTTTTGGGGGGGTTACATGTACTGCAACCAAATACGAAGTATTTGACCCTAAAAGTCCTCAGGAAGTCACTACGCTCTTCCTCTGCCCCTCGTAGCATAAATCAGTGGAACACTAGGCCCACTGATGCTCAATATATATATATATATATATATATATGGTATGTGACGCAAGAAATCACTGGCGTAAAAAAGGTAGGATACGTTTTCATTCAAAACACGTGAACTATAATAAGCTAATTAATTAAAGCCACAATGCCTCATCATATTTTTTTCTTAAATATTTCAGATTTCTAAATTCAGATATATGTATTAAATTGCATAATCTTTTTTTTTCTTTTACTAGGTTAAATTATATAAGTAGAAAAAAAAAATAAAAGATAAAATACAGGAATTTTCTAATGTAATAGGCTTACGCTTCCCAAAATCTATATTATAAACTACAGCAGCTAAGATTTACAACGAACTTTTCCATAACTTTATTATCCAGATAGCCTCAGTTGTGATTTAATTAAAGGCATCATAGAGACATTACGGTCACAGTGTATTTCGAAGGACAAAAGTATTTTGACGTGTTCTTATTGGTGGCTTTTCTTATTTGAGCCCTATATTATATAATCAGATTACATGCATTATTTCTGGAAAATACCTCTTTTGATTAATGTAATGCATGCAAAAAATTTAGAAGCAGCATCTACTGGAAACTAAAAGAAATAATAAAAATTTATGCAAATATATGGAGGGACTAAAGTTATTGGGCTTAAGAAGTTAGTTAGAGGAATAAAATAAAACTTGTTGTAGAAATGTAATAAAATACTCATTTCTTCTTGCTTTAATGTTCAAATATTTCATTTTTATAATACAAATGCAATAATAAAGCAAGCAACTAAAAAAAAAATTATCTTTTAAAATGTATTGATTATATGATTCTAGATGAAAAAAAAAATTAGAATTCATTTATCAAACAATTCTCATTTGTCTGTTATTTTTGACGTTGAACATAGTAATACTGTTAAATTCAGAAGGGAAAATTCGCAGTAAAGAATTTGAAAGCATTCGGTCAATAAAAATGTTGTTATTTTTGTAATTATTTATTTTTTAACTTTAGCATTCATCACAAATATTATGCAAATTTATTATAAAATTATTTTGTTTATTGCTAATTCAGAGGGTAGATCTTGCAATAAACAATTAGAAATCATTCAACCATTAAAAATGTCATTATTTTTGTAAAATTTTATAATTATTTATTTTTTTTAAAATTCATCAAAAATATCATACAAATTTGTTATAAAATATTATGTTTATAGTTAAACTCAATATAATAGCACTAATAATATTTAATGAAACTAAAAAAAATAGAGAAATTACAATATATTTGTAAAAATACCCAAATTATAATATTTTTCTGTAATTGTTTATATTTTGGTAAGATTTTGTTTATAAAGGTGAAGATTTTGTTTTTCAATCTGTCAAATGTCAATATATTTACGTTATTTATTTTTATTATATTAATATAATTTTCTAACTGAGCTAGAAAGAAAAGGATAACTTTATTACCTTTAATTGCATTGTATTAAAAATGCAACTAAAACATAATAAATGATTTTGTAAACAAAGTAAAAATTTTTGTAGCCACGAACAATTAATTTAGGTAAATAAGCTGTTTTCTTTCTTAAGCTAGTTATTTTGATGAAGTATTTCTGTTTCTGTTTTCAAAAGATATCAAAAGAATGTCCAGAACCAATATGGTGCAGATTACCTGAAAATATAGTATGATTTCATTGAATGAAATAACAGTTCTTTTGTTTTTAGGACAAAGGACAAATTCAGGAACGATCTTCAAGTATACTGGGGAAAAATTTATTGTCAGAAATTTCATTTATAGTGTCTGGGAAATATATCTTTCAGAAAAATAAGATAGTTATTTGTATTGAACCTTCAACAATAATTTCATCTGAAGTGAATGAACTATAATTCTTGATGAAAAGAAGTATTGTTAGAGGTTTATAAATATGATCTATATTGAATTGTTTTCGATTATATGGTTTTCTAAGGAACCTATCTTCCACGTAAATCGGGAGATAGATCTGTATTTAAATCACGGAATAAGTTTTCCACTTTTTGTAGTAGGTGCAACGTAAAACTGTCCAGTAAGTTATTAACATCTTGAAATTTAATTATAGCTTGTTTTATAACTTTTTCTAGTCAAGATATTTATTTCATATAGTGTTGATAACTGTTTTGTTTATAAAAAAAAATAAACTAATAATTTTTATATATTGCTAAAATATGACAAGTTGTTGTTTTTTTAAATCTTATCAAATTGCGATAACATGTGATGCTTGTGAAATCATTAGCCGACTCAATAAAACTTACAAGGTCTATTTTAAATATTCTGAGATGTGAGAGGTTTAAAGAATATTATTTTTAAGTTATATTAAATTAAAAATAAAACAGTTAAACAGTTATAAAATATGTTTTTAAGTTATTAAATAAAACCTTTAGTTTTTCAGTTATTATTATTTTTAAAACGATAAACCAACTGAATTATGTCTCTTTTGTACTTCGTTAACCATATTAATTTGATACATCAAACAGCTATGAAACATAATTAAATTTAGAGTAAACTTAATTTTAAACTTAATTTTTTTTCTCACATTTTTAAGGTATGTATTTGAAAAATGTAAAATAATTTTTAAAAAAAAATGAAAAACTTTTAAAACAAGCATTAATAATAAGCATATATTTTGTTCATTACTTTGACAATACAATATTTATTTATGTTTCTAAGCTTAATTAAAATATGTCGCTTATATTAATTACCATTTTATCTTTATCGAATAATAAAATAATTTGTAAAATTTAACCACAATTAAGAATCATAAACTGCACTAAACAATAATTAATATTTTTAAAAAATCTTTTTAACAGTTTTATTAGAAAATACTAAATTTGTTAGACATGTTTGCTAATTATATAGTTATAGTAATAACTACTAAATGATTTTGCACTAATAATTAAATTATCTACCTTTATATTCTTATGTAATTAAAAAAGGAAGTAATTTTTCTTTTTTATTACATAGTTCAATTGAATTTTATAACAAAATAAACTAATATTAAAATATATTGTTTCTCATATCAATATATTTTATTTGCTTACCTTTTGTGCTAATTTTTTAAAACATCCTACTAATAATGCAATTTTCATTTACATTCAATTCATATTTAACTTTTTCAGTGAACAAATCTAGTTAAATTTTAAGATTCGCAGTTGAAGCTTTTTTTTTCACAATTAATACTTATCCGTATATCTGTGTAAAACTTATTAAATCATATGTATAAAATATATACGCCAAAATTAATTGTCGAATATTTTTTTGCAATAATTTGTAGAATTGTTTAATGAAATTAAAATGATGATGTACAAGCTACATAAATCTCAAAATAATAAAATATTATTTTTTTTTTTTTTTACTTTTTTACTCGGAATTATTTATTCAAATTCTAATGAAGTAAAAAAATCATTTCACATGCATTCATAAGACAGAAACAGAGAATCTCCATGTAAATAATAAAAGTAGAATTTTTAAAATATCACTAGGCTTACTACTGGAATGAAAGAACTGTTTCTAATTTAAATCACATAAAGAAGAGAAATCTATATTAACTTCTGCGGAATATTTAAATATTCATTAATTCAACATACAATTCAAAAACACTTGATTCTGTACTTTTTTTTTACGAATCATTCGGGAAATATAGAAAAATGCTTGATTAAAAATATTTCTATCAAATATCTCTCTCAATAAGTTTCATTATAAGTTGCTCTGAATTTATTCCGTTAAATGAAAATTCCACTTGAATTATTCATCTACCTGTTGCAACTTTAAAATCGAAATTCTTTGCAAAACAATGAATTTTTAATATTCTTTTAATCTATTTTCTTTCTAAGCTTTTGTGTTTGCCCCTATTTACTAATTCTTTTAATTGAATTATAACAGAAATTTCTTCCTGTATATTTTAACTCTCTAATTAGCATAGACCTAATCTGTGTGGTATAAGTATTTGATTTTAGAAAAAAACGATGCAATTTTCAGTGAAAATAATATCGCTGCTTCTACAATTAAATTATTATCTTAGCAAACACACCTTTGATTTTTGACTTTCAACTGAAGCAACAGACAAAATGAAAATTTGCTATTGTCCAATTTTCAATTGAATTTCATTCACAAAGCACTTGGAAAATAATTTACATATCAATAAAATTTCTTTCTTCTGTTTTTTACTTTACTTAATCAATTAACTTCATCAGATTTATAGTAAATTTTTTATAGATTCATTTTGGAATTTGAAACATTTTCAAGGTAATTTTCTCTTAATATAAAAAGTTATCACTGCATGAACATGTTTTTTTTTTCGTATATTCTGCTCTCCTTGGAAAAAGTTTATAAGTTGTGTAAAGTAATTATTGTGATTGTCATACTAGATTATATATATATATATATATATATATATATATATTATATAGATATAGATCATTGATACTAGACCATCCTAATATATGCTCATACTTTTCCTCGATGATACACTATACATACACCGCAGACTGGGAAATTTAGTTGCTAATTAAATATTTTTTCTCACTCATATTAGAGTACTGCTACATTTTCTTGCTTATTTTCTGGTACAAATTGTTAATGCCACACACGGAAAAAAAAGATTCTTAAAAATCAAACTAAGTCCTATTTTAATTGCATTATGAATCATTATTGTTAACTAATATATTTGTTGGCAAATTGAGTAGAATCTTCGGAAGAGGAATTTACATTTGCAATTGGCTAAAAATGATCTGATCAGGCATTTTATTGGGAAATAATTGAAAAAGATTTATAAATTGGTCATTTGCACTTTTACAGCTATTATCTATTAAATGTCTTAACTTCCAATGAAATCTCAATCAATTTATTTCTTTTTTCTACATAAATAAATATTTTCCCAATCTATTTTTTTACTGTCATTAAATTGCTTTTTTGTATTAACTCAAATATTAAGATACACAATATTCCATCCTTAGGACGTCTCTTTAAGGTCGAGGAGATGTCATTTTTTAACTCTCCCTCAATCTACATGTTTTTCATGATAGATAATCATTGAATTTCAAATAATTTACATTTCAAGCAATTAAATTCATGGATAATTTTTTAAAGATCACGTATTGTATAACATACATTTTAATTTTAAACTCATGCCTAATTGATAAAGCATGGAAGATGAAATCCAGGAGTACTTTCTGTTTAATTGGTCATATTTGCATATTGGATTGTAGATAACATTTTATAGCTTAGTAATTCAAACTTTCACTCAAATATTAAGTAAAAAAGAGTTTCTGATAATTCATCTAAATCTTTATTATAGAATTCCTCTTCTCTATACAAGGAAGACCATTGTCATTCCTTATTGATATATCTTTAATAAAACCAATGGAAAAATAAATTTGAAATTTAATATATATTATAATATACATAATATATATATATATTAATTTAATAAATTTTTTGAGCAATAACCACGATTTCTTACTCTGAAATGAAAAATTAAACACATTATTTGACTTTGAAACTATGTTTGAAACTATAAAATTTTATAGTTTAGTAATGCAATCCCAGTTTAGTAATCCAAAACTTCAGTGAAATATAAGGCATAAAATTGTTTCGGTTATTGCATGAAACTCTTTATTACCGAATCAATATTCTCTATATAAAGAAGAACAAATTCTTCTTAATTATATACCTTTAATAAAACCAACATATTACTCTTTGCAAAAATAATTTTTTAAATTTAAAATATATTTACTTGCGTTCATTTAAATTTTTCGAGCAATAACTCCAACATTATACTCTAAAATGAAAAATTAGGAATATTATTTGACTTTTAAACTATGTTCATACTTTTACGTATTCAAAAACCCTTCATAGATTCAGTAAACACACCTGGCCCACAAAACCAAGGATATCGACTATTTCCCAGGACAAGGCATTCCTCAAAGGATAACTTTGTCCCTGGGGCAAAGGACATTATCTGCCAAAGGATGTTCTCTCCCGTATTGATTGAAAGAATAGGAATCTAGCACCGAAAGTAAAATAAAAAAAACAACCTTTTATCCCTTCATACTTGGAGTAGGCCATTAGTAGGACACCAGCGTCCTCGTGTTTATCTCAATTATTGCTTCTCCGACTAGTGTGTTTTCATCGAAATTTTGGCTGCTTTGTTTTTTTTCTTCCACAGCAGCACGCTATTGTCCTGGCGAGGAGGAAGAAAGAAAAAGAAGAGTGAGTTTTCTTCCTCTCGAGTCCGTTTATTACTCTCTGTTCCCGCTGTTTTACTTCTGACGCTTGCGCAGAATAATGTCGGGAAACCTCCGCTCGTCACGTTTCGGACTTAACGATCAACTTTTTCAAAAAGTTTTTCTTGATGAGTAAAAAAAAAAAAATTCTTCACTTTTATTTTAGTGTGAACCCCTTCTACAAGATGAAAGTTTGTCTACGTGTCTAGGATGCTTACGAAGATGTATATATATTTGATAATTCAGTTTATGTGCGACTAATTTCGTGTCTGTATGTAAAAGCAATAATTAAATTTAGCAAATTTAAGTAGAATTCTGTACAAAGTCTTTCGTTTCATGTTTTATAGTTAAGGGTAGTTACAATGGAATTTATATTAACTATTAAGAGTTACCTTTTTATTTCTTTTCAGCCACATTCAGGAGTTAGTTAACTTTTAAATACTACTTGTATTTTATTAATGTTTTATATTTTCTATTTGAGCACTGAAGGAAATCGATTCAAATGTCTGTAAAACAACATGAAATTGTAAGAGAATTACTATTGTACGATATACAACATCAGAGGTGAACTCGTATTTGCCTTAGAATAATACAAGGTTCTCGTTTTAGTCCAGAACTGAAACTTTATTTGGCAACTAATTAATTCGTTTTATACCATAAAGACACAAATAGGACACACATTATAAACTAAATAATTCATTTTTAAAGGGTTAAATGTTTGTCATTGTTAATAGAAGTGCAAGAACACCAACAAGTATGACAATAACAAGATCACTGTATGCATTTTCATATATTCTACTCATCCTGAAAAAGGATATAAATTGAGTAACAAGTAATTACTATGTTTATGATAGGTTTACCAGACTAATATTGTTATTAGCAATTTCAGTAGAATCTCGGAAGAGAAATTTACTTTCTGTATCAGCTAAGACGATCTTTTAAGCCATTTTTTTTGGGGGGGAAGACTTAAAATGACACATTTGTCACTTTTGTAGCTATTGTCCCTAATGTTTTTAAATTTTAATCAGGTTATCTGTTGTTTACATTCCTATAAATAGGTATTTCGCCATCTATTTGGTTATTATCGTTAAATTGCATTACCTCAAATAACGAAAACTACAATTTTATATCCATTTTTAAGGTCGATGAGATGACATGTAATTTTTACTCTCTCATAGATCAATCTACCAGATTTTTCATTGTAGCATAATCACTGACTTTCAGATAATTGTAATTTCAGGCAATGATATTTAGGGATACTTTTTTAAAGTTGACTTCGTAGTATATATATTATAAATTTAAACTCATGCCTAATTGATAAGGCATGGAAGATAAATTCCCGAAATACTTTCAATCTAATTGGTCCTATTTGCATAATGGCTCGTAGGTAAAATTTTATAGCTTAGTAATCGAAAACAGCAGACAAATATGAAGTAAAATATAGTTTATGATCTTTCAGCTAAATCTTTATCAACGAATTAATCTTTTCTATGTATGTCTTTGCGTGTATTTTATCAAAGCCTTTCTTAATGATATACCTTAAATAAAATCGGTATATTACTCTTTGGAAAAATAATTTTTGAAATTTAAAATATATTTGCTTGACTTCATTCATACTCTAAAATGAAAAATTAGACATATTATTTGACTTTTAAACCATGTTTACACTTTTACGTATTCAAAAACTACAACATAGTTTCAGTAAACACACTGAGCCCCAAAACCAAGGATATCGACTATTTCCCAGGACAAGGCATTTCTCAAAGGATAACTTTATCCCTGGGGCAAAGAGACATTATCTGCCGAAGGATGTTTTCTCCCTATTGATTGAAAGAATAGGAATCTAGCACCAAAAGTAAAATTTAAAAAAATCCCTTTTATCCCTTCATACTTGGAGCAGGACATTAGTAGGACACCAGCGTCCTTGTGTTTATCTCAATTATTGCTCCTCCGACTAATGTGTGTTTTCATCGAAATTTTGGCTGCTTTGTTTATTTTTCTTGAACAACAGCACGCTATTGTCCTGGCGAGGAAGGAAGAAAAAAGAGTGAGTTTTCTTCCTCTCGAGTCCGTTTATTACTCTGTTCCCGCTGCTTTACTTCTGACGCGTGCGCAGAATAATGTCCAGAAACCTCGCTGGTCACGTTTCGGACTTAACGATCAACTTTTTCAAAAAGTTTTTCTTGATCAGTAAAAAAAAAAAAAATTTCTTCACTTTTATTTTAGTGTTCACCCCCCTCCTACAGGATGGAAGTTTGCCTACGTGTGTGGGATACCTTACGAAGATGAATATATTTTTGATAATTCAGTTTATGTGAGACTAATTTCTTGTGTGTATCTGTGTCAAAACAATAATTAAATTTAATAAATTTAAGTAGAATTCTGCCCAAAGTCTTTCGCTTCTTTTTTATAGTTAAGGATAGTTTCAATGGAATTTATAATAATTATTAAGAGTTACACCAAGTTACTTTTTATTTCTTTTTTGCCAGATTCAGTGAGTTATTTATCTTTTAAACACTACTTATATTTTGCTAATGTTATTATACATTTTTTTCAGGACATCTATTAAGCCTATATTGTTTGTGAACAAATATTCTTACATAGTAAAATATTTTCAAAAAAATATGAATTTACTTACTGCTCTAGCAAAAGTATGTATTACCATATTTATTTTTTATTAGATTTAATACAAAAGCTTTCTATTTCTTAAACCCCCTGTAAAAGAATTTCCCTACGTCACAAAGTGATACTGATAATTTGGAAACATTATGACGAATTCACTATTTCACAAATTTTCAGAATAGCATCTTAACATGTTTTCGTTTCTAAACAAGTGCAAGCACTCTCATCTGAGATCAGCAATTGCAAAGACAACTGCTGCCATCAATATGTTATAATAGCTATTAAGAGTTATATCAAGTTACTTTTTTATTTCATTTTTGCCACATTGTGAGTTATTTATCTTTTAAATACTACTGATATTTACTAATGTTGTTATACATTTTTTCAGTACATCTATTAAGCCTATATTTCTTTTGAATAAATATTCTTACATAGGAAAATATTTTTAAAAATAACTGCTCCAGCAAAAAAATTTATGGTATCCGATTTATTTTTTTATTATATTTATTACAAAAGCTTTTTATTTCTTAAAAACCCACCATATAAGAATTTAACTACATCAAAAAACAGTATAGATAATTTTGGAACATGATGAAGAATTCACTATTTCACTAATTTTAAGAGTCACTTCGTAACGTACTTACGTTTTCTAAACAAGTGCAAACACTCCACTCATCTGAGATCAACAGCTTCAAAGACAACCGCTGCCAGCAATATGCTAGCGTAATTTCTGGAAAGGTCTCAGGATTTGTTATCAGACACAAAATTCTGTTGTATAAGTCTGAGACCCATTCCACTATATAGTTGTCCTATTTGGCGGTCATGTACCAATCTGAGAAAGTTTACCAAAATAAATGTCTCTCTTCCATCGCCAACACTCCTTGGTTTGTTAAAAGGACAAACAGCCACAAAGATCTTCGCGTTAATCGCCCCCTTGATTATATCAAGCATCATTGCACTGAGATGCAAAGGGGCGATGTCTAAATGAAGTGCACCGGTTATAGTTATCGCTTTTTGTGTCTTGGTGCCAATTTGCCACTCGCTAACATGGCGAGAAATTCTTTTTATGGGATGTTTATCATGGTCAACTTGGCGAGAAACGGTCAAACTGTTATACATAAAGAGTAACTGTACCTGATGCACTCCATTTGGACACCTCCCCAATTCAAAACGATCTACTCCAAGCGCTTCTAGCTTGCGATACTGCTAGAAAGCTCACAAAGAGATCTAGAGATAATCTGTTCCAAGAATTCAGCTCTTTACCCAAAGTCAAACGACGGAGGTTGATTCTCCTAGCACGCTGTGAATCTAAGCTGCTCCTGTATTCTAAATTGCTAATAAGAAACCGCAAGTACCACCTGGGGTGTGCTGAACTACGGGAGTTAATCTTATCTACACCCCCACCCCGCTATGATGTGTAGGCACGACAACTTTCACCTATAATCTCAATCATCGTATTCATCGTTTACTCTTAACTGTCTGAAACATGTTTTTGGTTTGGTTTTGGTTTTACATTTTTGAATTGCTAAATAATTTCTCTTTTACTGTTAATTGGAAGAATCAATATTTCATTTTCTTAAAGCCTGCCTTTTTATTTTATAGTCTTTTTATTTATAATTGTTTTCTTTTAATTTTTATTTTATTTGATGATATGTGCAGTTAAACCTTAATTTTTTATTTTTTTATTTTTTTATTTAATATTTTATTTTGTCTTCTTCTTAACGGCGCAAAGCCCCATAGTAGGCCAAAGCCGTCTGACTACTGGCAGTTTTCGAGACACGAGATGTTGTCTTTTAATACAGTAGGGTAGTCAGCCCTGTGTTCAACACTCCAAAATCAAATTAGACCGGGACTTGCAGTTTAAAAGGGGATTCATAACTACTACAAACATCGCGGACTTGCACCCGAAACCTGTCCCATCGAACGCCAGAGAGCTAGTCACTACGACATCAGGTCCCAATATTTTGTATTTACATTATTTTAAATTTTAATTTTTCCAGAGTTATAACTCTAGTTCTTTTTCTTTCGTGCTAATTTAATTTTAATTTAGAACTGACGTATTTACATTAACTGATTTCTTCTTTTAATTGAGTATATAAAGTTTTGGTGGCATTAAGTAGCATAGGTTTAAGGAAACGTCTATTGTCCTGGCCAACTCTAGTAAGGAAAGGCCAGGATATGCTAACCGAACTTTCTGTTAATTTAAAATAGAGGGACGAAGTCTATTTTATTACTACTCTATAGCCTCGCTATTAAAGTTTTCGAGGTCACCAAATGATGCATAGCTGCTAGCATCAATAAAATATTGTCAATCACACGCATTTTGAAAAATAATAACATCTGACAGTAAATGCAACTGGTCGCAAGCAAAAAATAATACTCAGTTCTTCATCTTTCTTTTTTAAGTGTGAAAAAGTATTTTGGTAAAATAAACCAAATCTATCTTAGCCTATCTTCTTGGGTACTGAAGGGCATCAAGTCAAAAGTCTGTAGAAATGATATGAAATCGTAATAGAATGAATGTTGTGGATGTACGCAAACAGAGTAAATTCGTATTTGCTTTAGAATAATGTAAGGTGCTCATTTTTAGTCCAAAATTAAAACTAAGTTTTAGAACGAGTTCATTCGTGGTATTCTGAAAAGGTACATATGACATACGAATATAATCGAAATAATCCATTTAAAGGGTTAAATTGTTTTGGAAAGTATTTAATTAAGAAACGTGATAAAGATAATAATGCACAATATATTCAATGCGTTTATTATTTTTCAAATAACATCTGCTCACAATTTATTCATTACATTTATTATTTTTCAAATAAAGTCTGATTCCAATATATTCATTAAATTTATTTATTTTTAAAAATCAATTCTGTTTACAATATATTCATATTTATTATTTTTTCAAATAAATTCTATATACAATATATTCATTACATTTATTAATTTTTATAAATAAATTCTGTTTATGATATATTCATTACATTTATTATTTTTACAAACAAAATCTGTTTACAAAATTTCCATTGCATTTATTTTTTTCTGTATTTTATAAACTACAAACATTTGAAAAACAAATATGAATTATATAACATTGCTCGAAGCAAAATGAGTGAAGTACGATAAAGAAAAACATGAAAGATTTAAAAAATTGAGAATCGATATAATAAATTGAGAAATAATGTAATTTTCTTCAAAAAGATTCTTCTGCGACACTCAGAGTTTATTAGATGTCCGCTATTTTTGTAATAACACAGCCTCTTTTATTGTTGTAAGGGGACAAAAGAATTCTCAAACACATAATGAGAGTTATCACGACAATGAAATGTCAAATTTCTGTATTATAAAAATAACACGTAATTCACCGAAACGTTTCACATGTTTTATATTAATAATATATAATAGGAAAGTAAATAGAAGAATAGTAATTTAATGGGAACAATAGTAATATCGAATCATATGCATAGAATAAACTTTATTAGCTTTTAAACGCGATTTATTATACTGCAAAGGCTATAACGGTAATAGTGAAATAAACCAACGTATCTTTATAAATGCATTTTAACTAACACAAAAAAATCTTCGATCGAAGTAGAAATTCCAAGTTAGTTTGAAGATATTTAAATTAATTCAAAAGATTTGAATTACATAAAAACACAAATTGACAATATTTAACTATTTTCTAATTGTGATTGCTAATCTTTTTTCACGAATTATATATCTGGAAAATATTTAGTTTTATCTACAATTTTTAACTAAAACAAGTTTATAACACGATAATTAGAATTTTTTTCTAAAATATAAACATTAAATATTTATTTTTGTCTTTAATTACTTGGCGAGAAACTTTAAAGTGTTTGAGAAAACATTGAGACAAAAGCTGATTGCAAAATCTATCGTTGTTAGTTTCTCAATTCTGTTTAATTATTTATATTAATCAATGACTTTTTCAAACATGTAGATAAATTTAAATATCTAGTATGTCTACAATTGTGTTTGCATAAAATATGTATAACAACAAAATAGTAATTAAGCTCATTTCAAACATCATTTTTAAATAAAATTCTTTTGTGATAAAAGTTTAATTAATTTAGAAAACTTATCTCCCTTCATTAACTTTCCTAGTTTTTAGAAAATTCCTATGTGAAGAAATAGTATTTTTACTTCATATTTTGTTTAACTATACTTCCCTGAGGGGGGGAGGAATTCAGCAGAAGTAATTATTTAAAATGAGTTTCAAAGCTATTTCTGAAATTTTTACCTCAGCTTTCTTTGAAAAGTGCGCATAATAAGAACCACAATAGAGTGACGCTACCAGCATTAATTCAAACCGCATTGGTAAAGTAATTATGATTCCATATTTTCCCAATACACTTAATCAAAACCTTCACAGTTCCGCCTTTTAAATAAAAAAGCATTGAAGCCGTTCCATGCAATTATAGGAATGTCAAAATCATTAACTACCACAAAATACTTGAAATAAACAAATGACGAAAGAATGATAGCTGTACTGGTAAATCAATTTTGTGTTAAAGAAATTCAATGAATCGTGTAATTACACAAGACATTTCTTGATAAACTATTTAAGAGAAAAAAAGTATATGTTTAACCATTACATTACCTGATGTGATTAACTGAAATTCTTATTAAAAATGCTTTGTAATAATTCAAAATGCCAGAAAGAATTATATTGCCGTTAAAAGCTTTTTATTAAAAGTATTTTTCTCAGCTAGTTACGTATATATTGTACTATAATACTAATCGTACAGAATCAAGTATTCAGTACTCTGACAGTTGCAATTTAGAAAAGATATGGCATTCCATATATAATTCAAAAATCGTAGCAGCTGATCATAGCATAAATTTTCTTCTAAGTTGCATGAAAACTATACATTTTTCAAGTCTTTATAATAATAAAATGGCAAACATGTAAATATTAGAGAAATATTTCAGAAAAGATTTTGGCTGTACTTTATTAGGTTCATTAGTTATTTCAGCCAAAACAAGCAACAGTATTCAACTAGACTTGAGTATATATTAGGAGGACGTACAAGTATTTTTTTTCAAAAGCTTTTCCTGATAACGCAGGAAAATGGTTGAATAGTTTCAGAAATATAATTACAAAGTTTCTGGTTAATCGATATACACTCATGTCCATAAATTAAGGATAATGAAGTTCAGGCAAAGAAAGGGACAGAAGCAAAATAAATTTGACTTATTTGTAAAGTCTATTTATTAAACAAAAGGTAAAGAGCAAAAAAATGCAATATGTTTGACATAATTAATAAATATTGCGATTTTACTCCCTGGAGAAAATTTCAAAAAAGAACCTATTTACAAAAAACAGTATAACATGGTTAGTATGATGGTTAATATGGAGTATGTCTCCCGGCGATGCAATACAGGCCTTACAACGCCTAGGCCTGCTGAGTATCAAATTATCAATCTGACCTTTGGGGAATATTACACCACTCATCAAGCAATGCCCTCCGAAGTTCCGGTTGACAGGTGGGAGGGGGTTGACGGGGCTGCAATTCGTCGGCCAAGCATATCCCACACATGCTCTATTGGATTCAAGTCCGGTGAGTATGCTGGACAATCCATACGGGTGATATCCTCCAATTCAAGGCATTCGTCTACAATGTTTGCATGGTGAGGACGGCCGTTGTCGTCCATAGACAGAAATTCAGCACCCTTGGCGCCCCGAAACAAACGTACATGTTGTTCCAGAATGACATCCCGATAGATGTGGCTTGTCATCGTTACACTCTGAACATGCAGGTCAGTTCTGGAACCAAGAATAATTCCTCCCCAAACGAGCCATACTGCACCACCGTAACGGTGTCGTTCAGTGGTGTTCTCTTGGTGGTGACGGGTACCTGGCGCTCTCCATATGAAAGTCCGGCGAGAATCAGACTGCAAACTAAACCTGGACTCGTCGGAAAACATCACACAAGACCACTGTTACGGTGTCCACAATGCATGCTCTCTACTCCAGGTTAATCGCAGGCGACAGTGAGTTGCGGTAAGTGGAACACATCTGACAGGCCTACGAGCATGTGGACCACTGTGCCCTAAGCGTCTGTACACGGTCTGCCTTGAAACTGTCGTACCTGTAGCTGAAAAGAGCTGACGAGACAGGTCTAATGCTGTGCTCCGTCTGTTTCTTTTGGCAGTAACTGCTAAATACCGGTCCTCATTCGGCGTTGTAACTCGGGGGCGACCTGTGCTGTAACATCTACTCACATTACCATCATCTTTGAATCGTTGCCAAATCCTGGAGATGACACTTTGGGCGATTCCAAGTTCCTCGGATAAGTCCAGCTGGGTACGTCCACATTCCAGTCGTCCGATAATTCTACCACGTAAAAAATCATCCAAATGCTTCCTTTGTGCCATAACTATGCGGTTATTGCACTGAAAGGCTTTTAAAGCGCTTGTGAACAAATTTCACTTCTTTACCCCTCTCTTACACTGTCTTCATTGTGACGTACTATCGCGCCATCTGGTGGTTTCCTGTAATTTGCATATTCTTCTTCAAGATGTGTGTGATAATTCTACAGGTGAAATTTTTATTTTAGAGTTCAATTTCTGTGTGATTCTGAACTATCCTTAATTTATGGACATGAGTGTATACCTTCAGGTTCAGTTTTAAATTATTATTTAAAAATATTTCAATATTCAAATACATTTTTAATCTAAGATTTTATCCACAAGAATGAAAGAAATTTGAAAAATGTAAAAAAAAAAAAAAAAAAAAAAAAATATAACTATAATATGAATTTATGATAATAGTAATTAATAAATATCTTTCTGTTCACTTTAGAACTGCAATATATGAAATTAACTCGAAAGTGTTCAAATTTAGTAAGAAATGAAAAACTGTTGCTTGAACACTTCTTTTTGTTTGACAATTTATTATAATTATTTTTTGGAAATTTTATTCTTTAATTTTCAAAAATTTCTAAATAATAATTTGGTCTGCCATACTCATAGTTTATTAGATGTCAACTATTCTTGTAATAATACCGCCTCTTCTATTGTTGTAACGGGACGAAAGAATTCTCAGAAACATTATGAGAGCTATCACTAAAAATAAAGGTATTGTTAAAATAACACGTAAATCCCCGAAACTTTTCAAATGTTTTATATTAATAATACGTAATGTGAAAGTAAATAGAAAAATAGCAACTTAATGGGAACAATATCAATATAGAAGCATGTGCATAGAATATGCTTAATTATAGTTATTTTTATTTTTGTAAGTGGGATTTGTTATACAGTTAATGATAAAACTAGAATCAATGTAACTTTATAAATGCATTTCAACTAACATAAATGAATCTTCTATCGAGATAGAAATTCCATATTATCTGAAAGATATTTAAATTAATTTTGAAAGATTAAAAATGATATTCTATCAGGAGCGTAAGACAATGAAGATTTCATATTCGCAAGTACAAATTAGAAAAAGTCTAGTGTAGTAGTAATCCGATAGCTACATATAGTTTAACTGAAAAAAAAAACGACTCACCGCCATGTCGCATATTCTAAAAGGGCCATAAGACTAGTGAAGAGGACAGATTGGAGAGTGTCAAATTAAGATATAGTCTAATGTAGTAGCACATCCGATAGCAGCGTGTAGTTCAATTCGAAAAAATGACTCATTCCGTAGTTGCATGTTCTAGCAGGAACAAAAGACAAGTAAAGGTGCCAGACTGGAGAATGTCCAATTAAAAATGAACTAGCATAGTAGCACATCCGACATAGCTGCATATAGTTTAACTAGAAAGAAGACTCATCGCCTGGTCGTATGTTCTAGCAGGGGAATAAAACAAGCGAAGGTGTAATATTGGCGTCTCAAATTATAAATTGTATGCTGTAGTAGATCATCCTATATCTGTATGCAGCTGTTTAAAATAAGTCTTCTATGATTACTTTCATTTCAAAATAAATCTTATGCTTTCTTCAATATAAAAAAGCAATCCAATCGCTGTGTGAAGTTTGTGTACGCATAAATTCCCACACGAAAGCACAACTTCGAATATTCTGGAGACGTCCTTTGTCGTTTCAACTATCAGAAACGAAGCGACTCGATTGTGATTTCGACAACATATGTCTTGAATCAACAGATAACATGTCTGGTGGGAGTTTAACGGGTTTTTCTCCCCACGCTATACTGAGGCAATTGGAGATATTTCATATATGGGCCTGAATAGGCGAGTATCTTGCTTTCTACTACAGATTTGGGTTCCAGTCTCGGCGTTGCCATGGATGTTTGTAGTGGTTCGGAGCCCACTTTAAGCCGTTGCTCTCAGTCTCATATGACTGTAGAGCGTCATGGAACCAAGTCAGACTTCTTCTTACGGATGCTCCATCACAACAGAAGCTGCCCCCTTTCTCTTTAACCATGAGTCTATACAGGGTTCGTGGGCTAGATCTGGATGTTTAACAAATGGGATAAGAAACAACAACTACAACCACAATTGGATATATATGTATATATTACATTATTTATTTGACGAGATACTTTTAAGTGTATGAAAGAACTTTGAGACAAAAGCTGATTACAAAATCTATTGTTGCAAGTTTCTCTTGTCTGTTTCCTTATTTCTATTAATCAATGACTTTTTCAAACATGTAGATAAATTTAAAAACCTCACACGCCTAAAATTGTATTTGAATAAAATATGTATAACAACAAAATAGTAATTAGGCTCATTTCAAGCATCATTTTTAAATGTATAATTTTTCGAATTCAAATTCTTTTGTGATAAAAGTTTAATTAATTTAGAAAACTTATCTCCTTCATTAACGTTAATAGTTTTTAAGAAAATGGCATTTTTACTTCAAGCTTTGTTTAACTGTACTTCCCTGAGGAGGTGAGAGGGATGAATTTAGCAGAAGTAATTATTTAAAAGGAGTTACAAAGCAATTTCTGAAATTTTTACATCAGCTTTCTTTGAAAAGTGTGCATAACAAGAACTACAATAGAGTAACGCTACCAACATTAATTCAAACAGCATTGGTAAAGTAATTATGATTCCATATTTTCCCAATACACTTAATCAAAACATTCACAGTTCCGCCTTTTAAATAAAAAGCATTGAAGCCGTTCCATGCAATTATAGGAATGACAAAATCATTAACTACCACAAAATACTTGAAATAAATAAATGGCAAAAAAATTATATATGTACTGGTAAATCAATTTTGTGTTAAAGAAATTCAATGAATCGTGTAATTACACAAGACATTTCTTGATAAACTATTTAAGTTCCTTTTTCCATTAAAAAATATATGTTTAGCCATTCAGTTACCTGATGTGATTAACTGAAACTCTTGTTAAAAATGCTTTGTAATGATTCAAAATGCCAGAAAGAATTATATTGCAGCTAAAAGCTTTTTATTAAAGATATTTTCTCAACTAGTTACTCATATATTGTAACATAATACTAATCGTACAGAATCAAGTATTCAGTACTCTGACAGCTGCAATTTAGTAAAGATATGGCATTCCATATATAATTTAAAAATCGTAACAGCTGATCAGAGTGTAAATTTTCTTCTAAGTTACATGAAGACTATACATTTTTCAAGTCTTTCTAATAATAAAATGGCAGACATATAAATATTAGAGAAATATTCCAGCCACATTTTTGGCTGTATTTTATGAGGTTCATTAGTTATGTCAGCCAAAACGAATCACAGTATTCAACTAGACTCGAGTATATATTAGAAGGACGTATTAGAATTTTTTTTTTTTCAAAAAGTTTTCCTTATAAGTTTAGGCTAATCAATTTATGTCTTCATGTTCTACTTTCAGTTTTAAAATATTAGCGGATAAAGATTTCAATATTCATATACATTTTTAATTTGAGATTTTATCCTCTATGACTAAAAAGTTTTCAAAAATAAATAAAAAAACATAAGTATATGAATTTAAAGTAACAGTAATCAATTAATGTCTTCCTTCAATGACTTTGGGGTGGAAATATATGAAATTAGGTCAAAAGTGTTGAAAACTTCGAAATTTAATAAGAGTCGAAATTTAATAAGAAATGAAAAACTTTTGCTTGAACATTTATTTTTGGAAATTTTATAGGTAAATTTTTAATTAATCCTTTACGTTAACAATACGTTAATTAATCCTTTTACACACTGAATGTGACACGAGAGGTTTATGCCTCCCAATGCCAACTGCGGCTTGGTGGTCAATTGGCTAGTGCTCTGGCCTTTGGTACTTCAGGTTCGAATTCTGGTGGTAGCATGGATCCCGGTCTAATTGGCCTAAACTAAAGTGTGGACCAAATCCTCGTAAAGCGACACACAAAACCCAATGCTGACATTGGGCATTCGTCAGACTTTATAAGTTGTACTTTGTGTTTGTTCTATCAATTGCACTTGGTGTTTTTTTTGGAAATAATAGTCTGCGAGGTTCAAATAAGATTTAGCTTTAAAGTTAAGTTCTATAATATCGAACACAAGAACTTCTGGTCCCATTTATTTCCATGTATTCAAAATCCGGCTTAGAACATATTCTTCTCTGAGTTAACAAGCATTGTAAGGATTATAACTTTAGCCATATCTTTAGAGGACGTAATCCAGAATTATCCTCACATTTTGTAAGATGTAAATCTTGAATTGTTTTCCAAAGATTTCATTATCCATCTATAAAATGGGGCCAGAATTTGATTCCGGATAACACAGGTGTGAAAACTTTCATGAAAGCCTACCCAACGCTGGTACTTTATTGTCATAGGGATCATGTATACCAATATAAATACGCAAGCTTCGATTGGTAGTTGAAAAAATTTCCATGATTTTTGTATGACAGATTTTCGAGATTCACACACCCATTGCCACTCCAGGGATGGTATCTCACAGGCATACATCAAAAGAATGAAATAATTTCAAATCTTTACATGAGACAAGTTGTAGCATTGGACAGCGTAACTCTTCCTGCATTTTGTAAATTTTGCTGTTCTATCTTTTACTTGTTCGTTTCCTAAGTTTCTGTAGTTCTCCATATCAACCCAGCATATTTCCATTTTCCATAACGCCTTCTGATCATCAAAAAAAGTTTTCAAATCTAGAACTTTCCTTTCACGAGGGCATTTAAAGCTTTTGATAGATGCACATTGCAAAAACAAATATTCAAGTATATTTCGTTTTGCTCCTGATAGAAAAAACTGAAATTTGCACTTCATTTTTTCCATTTGTTCCTTAGTGACAACTTATCATAACGTGATCTAATCATTTTAACTATTCTTTTCCTAGAAACTATCTTATATGCTTGTCCAACTTTTAAACAAGCGGACATTTAAAAAATCACTGAAATATGAATAATTATATGATTTTTCGGCTAATCAATGTTTAGACTACAAAGTGGAAACAGCAGAGATGCATTGATTATTCTAAAATTTTCCATTTATGCTTCACATATCATTCCACATATGTATTCTACTTTATACCAACTTTTCTGCTCTAACGGAAAATAAAAATATCTGAAATTGAAAAAGTCGCCAAAAATTAACTGTATTTGCAGCAAATTGTGAGTATTTGAAACAGAAATATATTTTTTAATAGTTTAAAATTTTATACATATGTTTACATTACATAATTTGTTTGTATTAACGGAAAAGAATTTCTAAACAAATATTTTACTATGTACTATGTCTAATAAATATATGCATATAGAGAGACAGAGAGAATACACTGATTAAATGCATTTAAACTAATTTCAGACAATGACTTCAAAGGTTTAAATTGTGTAGGTAATTGCATAATTAGGCTAATGAAAAAAAGTTTTTTAATTTAAAAAAAAATATTTGCTTACTCCCCCTCACAAATAGTTTATCTTTTCAAATAATCACACACTTCGAAACTCACTTAATGTTCTAATGAATCTAATTAAAAAAATTAAGATAATGATAGCAGAGGGCGAATGAGAATTTTTCAAGCATTATGTTTTTTTTTGCATTTGCATTTGCATTTGCATTTGCAAAAAGATTTCAAATTTTTAAATTCATACGAGTTGTAGCATTTTTCTTTATCATCAAAATAAAATTCATAAAAATACTAAAATAAAAATAACAGCAGGATATTTAAAAAGAGTTTATTTATATAACTAAAGCTTTCTTTGCTGATCAAGTAAAAAAATCATTTTTTTTTTATTCATTTTTGATTTCAAAAAGTTAAAAGACCTTTCACAGAAAAAAACACATTTAAGCAAAAAAAAAAAATCATCTTTCTTCCGTACTTCAAAAAATTCTTTTTTTCTTAATCAGCAACATCTGCAAGAGATAGATTTAAAGAAAAAAAGCATTTCACTTAATAAGTATTTCTTAATTGACAAAAGAAACACATTTTCAGAGCAGCTACTTTGTAGTTTTTATTTATCGCTCATATTCATTAATGATTTTAATTATTCTTAAAAAAGAATTTTTTGAGATTTTTTAATGTTTTAATATATTTATGTTTAATCATTTTTATTATTACTGGTAATTTATTAAATGCAATGTATCACCTATTGATGTTAAGCGAAGAAGCACTAGCTTAATTTTGACAATTTATTTTTAGTTAATAATTGTCAAAATTAATTTTTAATAACTTCATTCATTGGTCAATGCGATATGTATTTATATAATAAATGTTGTGATAAATAAACAGACGGGTTGGGATTTTTAAAAAGAGTATTTGCATCCATAATTGGTTAAATTTTTTGATGAACATTTTCCTCCATAGACAGACATTTCCTTGCATAGCTCTGAAAAACAGACATTTACCCCCATTGCTCTAAAATTAGAGACATTTACCCTCAATGGTTCTTAAATACAGACATTTACCTCAATGGCTCTTAAATAAAGACATTTACCTCAAGGGTTCTTAAATACAGGCATTTCCTTGCATAGCTCTCATGGACAGGCATTTACCTCCATCGCTCTTAAAGTCAGATACATTTACCTCAATGGTTCTTAAATGCAGATATTTCTCTCCGTCATATTCATTAATTTATTTAATTGTTCTTAAAAAAACATTTTTGAGATCTTTAAATGTTTTATTATATTAATGTTTAATCTTTTTTTTATTACTGGTAATTAGTTAAATATAATGTATCACCCATTCATTTTAAGTGCAGAAACACTGGCTTAATTTTGACAATTTTTTTGAGTTAATAAAGTGTCAAAATTAATAGTTTTTAATAACATCATTCATTGGTCAATGCGATATGTATTTATAGAATCAGTGCTGTGAAAAGTAAACAGACACAACATTTTCTTCCAGGGATTTCATAGACATTTACCACCATAGCTCTCAAAGACAGGTATTTACCACCACTGCTCTTAAAGTCAGAGACATTTATCTCAATGGTTCTTAAATACAGGAATTTCTCTCCGTGGCTCTCAGCTGTAGTAGTATTTTGTCTCAAGGAAGAGTTTTTGAATTTTATTCCCAGGAGAGAAGAATGTATATTCTTTGACAAATACATAATAACAACCTATCACTCCAATTTGGCATGATAATAATGCTTCGCATTATATATCACGGTTGACAGAGGTATAACTTGTGAGGAATTAATTGAGCGTATTGGTCAATCCATTAGCTGGAATTGAACCCAATTGATCCTGTTTGGGATGCTCTAGAGAGACGTATTGCTGCACTTACACTCCCGCTTTGCAACCTTTTAGGATCTTCGCGCAGCTTTGATACAGCAATAGTTTTACTGTCAAGTAAGTCAATAAGCGCTATCATTTTGAGCATTGTACTTTTATTGCCGTTTGTGTATAGTTGTTGTGGGTCATCGCATTCCAGTGTAGAAGTTATAAATGAATTCTGTTCCATTGCAGATGTTCATACAATGAACTCTGATACTTTGTTTTGTTGCATGTTTCCGTTTTTATGAGGGCAGTTCCAAATGAAGCACTGAATCCCTATAAAGCAAATAAAGGGATTGTATTGATAATTTTACAATAATTATTGAAAACAAAAACCTTATAATGCTTCTCAAATTGAAAATTGAATATTAGTCAATAAATTTGTTAATTTTTTATTATAAGAAAATGTTTGGTTTGTCGCTGTACGATCCTCTTGTGGTCAAGAGAGGTCTAAGCAGACCGGGACCTACAGAATTAGAAAAGGAGTAGAAGTAATCTGTTGAAATACAATTTTGTATTACGGAACAAAGCTAGTGAAATATAATGTCTACATTAGGATTGAACTTGATAAATCTGAAGATCAGAAAGCTATTCCGTTGAACTAAATGATTAACAGGAGGAATCTCACATCCTTTTAAATATTTGTTCAAACCGTAGATAATATGCAATAAACACTTAATAAAATTGGTTTTGCTTACAAATCTACCTTTATAAAAACAAATGGTGCAAATTATTGTTAAGCTTCATAGAATTTTTTATCTTAATAATGAATGAGTTTTTTAAAGTTCGAATTCTATTAAAATGTAAATAATTTAGAATTAGAAACAGAATATTTAAAAACGGTTTATATATTGATCTGAATTATTATTTATTTAAGTATTACAATTATTTACTTTGAGACAATATTATCGACATTTATAATTGCAGAAATTTTATTTTTCAATGATTAAATTTATCTATAAGGAAAATTTATTGGCGAAATGGCATTACATTTTTAAGATTCTAAGAATTTTCATTTCACTCTAATTAAAATGTTCCTTTTAAAAATTAATATAGCATCGAATTTCAAACAGCTAACTAATAGAAAAATAATTCTACATACTTAAAAATGCATAATGATTTTAAGGAATAAGATTTTATGAATGAATTAATGTAATTATATGCTTCTTTACTTAAAATTCTTTGTTCTAAATTGTAATTAACGAGATATTTAAACAGCATGTATTCATTAGTTGATTATTATCGAGGGTTAATTAAATATTTTTCTAATTAACTATTTCCAGTTGATGGATAACAGTTAAAATTTATTAGCTTACAACTATTGAATAGTTTAGTGAAAATTATTTCGAAAATCTCAAAAACATGAATTAATTGAAGATTGCAATTGTCTGAACTAAACAAAATGAATATTTTACAAAAGAAAGAATTATTTGTTTAATTAATAATATATTGCTTTTATACATAATGCAAAAATTCAAATTAAATCTAAATTTAAAAAAAAAAAAAAGATTACAATGAATCAAATTACATGCACCCTTTAAATTTAAATGAGCACTGCATTAAGCAACCTAAAAAAATTTCTTGTACTTCAATTTTTAATTCCTAAAGTAGAAATGAGAACATTTTTAAAATAGGAAAAGTCACTTCTTATTTGTGAGCATCACTTACACAAATTTCCTCCATTTTCTCGTGTTTCTTGAAACTTTTATTATTATTATTTCAGAATCATGGATAATAAAAAGAAATGTTTCAGCTTATGGTTTGAGATCATTTTAGAAATTAAGTTTATTATTGAGTTTAAGTATTTGTACTAAGGCTAAATTTTTTTTATCTATACATTTAACTCAAAAACATATCTGTTTTCTAATCATTTAAAATGCATTGTTTTTATAAATTTTTTCTTAAATAATTTATATGTAATACCTTAATTGTATATTCTAATACTGATAATAAGAAATAGATTATCGCGAAATCACTCGTTGTGTTTGTTTATCTCGTATAAATTTATACGTTAATGCTTGTTTTTCACTTATTAAATTAGATTTGTTCTCAACAGTTTGCAATTCAACAATTTGCCCCCTAAGTTTCTATCTAAACAAGAAATTAAATAAATAACTAGAAGTTTATATAAGTTAAATAGTTTACAGTATAGTAACTAAAGTTTCTTCCTAAACATATATATATATATATATATATATATATATATATAATATATATATATAAATAATAGTAAACAAAACAAGATACAAAATAGCATTTAAACTGCTATTCAATAGATTGTACAATATAAAATGTTCTACTACAGAAGATCATTTGTATATTTAAAATTACATAGTATAATATTTAAATTTACTTATTACACAATTCCTTTTCTGAGTTAAATCGAGAATAATATAAATTTAACTTAGAACAGTTTATTTCTACAAAAAGTAAGTTCTAGTGTAAAAATATATACTAAAATATATAACTCCAAACACAAATTTGTATATAAACAAAAGTAAAAGAGTGAAAAGTTCAATACTATAATTTGAATAAAATATAAAAATTTTATTTACAAATACAATTTTTTAAATTATATATGAAATTTCTATACTGATTAGCATTTATACAATATATATATATATATATATATATATATTGTATAATATTGTATAAATCAGTATCGAAATTTTATTGCATTCAGTACTTAGAAAGTACAATGCATAAATTTTACTCGGTATAATAAGCACGATATACTCGATATATATAGAAAGTACAAGATACTCAGTAAATAATAAGTACAATGTATAAATGCTACTCGGTATAGAAATTAATTTTTATATTAAACAGTAGATAATTTATATAAATGGTACTTATAATTGAAGTACTTTTCTATAAATGCTATAGCATATAAAATCTACTTAATATAGAAATTCATTTCTATGCTAAATAACGTACAATACAGTATGTAAATGCTATTTAATTTAGAAGTTTATTTCTATACTAAATGCTTACTTTATGAAAATAATTATGCAAATCTGCTTGTTTGAAATTTTATTACAAACTACAACAACATCAAATAATTTAAAAGCAAAACACATGACTCAAATATACATATAAAAGACGATTTTTCAATTTAAATAACATCATCTGCTATTTATTTTAAATCTATGAGAATAGTCTTTTAAGTAAATAGTTGCTTTTAAAATTATTTATATAAATTTTTATAAAATGTAAAATTATCTTTTACATCGCTATGTTATTTTCAATAAATTTGAAGCTAAGGCAGTGATTTATTTAATAGGGCCATTTTCTTGCTCTCTTATAATAAATTCTATACTTAATAACTATTACAGATTTTTTTTCCCATTATACTCAAATGTTTAAACATTTCCTGAAATCCAATACTATTTAATTAGTAATACATCATTTTAAAAATTAACTACAAAATTTTCATTATAAATTGACATTGCATATCACTTATTCCATTACAAGCTTAAAAGATGAAATATTTAGTTTGAAACATAGTTTCAAAAAAAGCTTTACAAGAATAATTATAACGCAAATCCTATTTTGAATTTATTTTTTTTTACAACGAAACGTACATATTTACTAATTTTCTGGGTAAGGCTAATTCTTCGAACTAATGAACCGAACATGTTCGTTCAAAACATTAAACTAATAAAGATTTTCTTTTTCGCTGTGTACTTTGATGGGAAAACCGCAGTCGGAGTTTTTCCCTCCGCTAATCAGATTAAGTTATTAGCGATTAAAAAATGAAAGTTTCGAAAACAAATTGCTTTTGACCATGATTGCTTCATTAGCCATTAAATTGTTTTACTCTAGCATATATATTAACTTAATGAATCTCGTGTTGTTTTATTCTGTGTTATTCCTCCAAAATTACTTTATATATTTATAAATCACCGCAAGATTTTTGGAGCCATTTATGCTATCTATTCATAAATTGATGTTAGTATATTAATAATCAATGAGTAATAACCTTAGTATTATTATTATACAGATTAAATGTGTCTGTCAGAATATTATTTTTATTAAAAAATTATGCAATATCTAAATGCAGGAACAGATCCAGTGTAGGATATTTAGGAAGACATCAAATAGCGTTCTCTTTGGTGACAAAAATTGTCGCCAAATGAAATGACTGGTCATCGAAGAAAAACAGCCGATATATTCACCAAGTAAAACCTCTGTATTGCAATTTTTATATAATAATTTTTGTGCTTTATACAATTATAAAAATAGAGTAATTAAATGGTAATTAAAAATCATAAAAAGAGCCATCGTAAATTTTAAGGATGGATTATTTTAATGTTCATTGAAATTAATTGATTTTTATGATAATTGCTCATCATTAATAGTGATCATTAACTGCTATTTTTTCCAACGAATTAAATGTCATGAAATTTACAAGAAAAATTATTGAATACCTTATGTCCTAGTTGAAACATCGATATTAATTTTACTTGTATTCCTTAAACAGAAAAAATAAATTCAGATGTGCATTCCATATTGAGATAATATCTCTTTCCATTGCATATCAAATTTTGTTTTTACTCTTAAGCTACAATTATTGATTACTAATGTTTTTGATAGAAATACAAATAAAAATGTATGCATCCTTTTAATACAGGAAACCTACTTATATTCATACTTTTAATGCTGGAAACCTACTTATACATGATGCATATAATACCATTATACATAATTCATGTATTAGTTTTTGTAAAAAAAAAAAAAAAACAACAGCAAAAAGGATTTTATTTTGTGAGAATAAATTTTATTGTCCAAATGAGATGTCTAAATACATCTGATTTCAATACATTATTCTTTATCTAAAACTTCATAATAATATAAACTTTTTTTCCAATGGCAAGTTTACAGGACAAGATATCATAAAATAAATACAGATATCATATAAATATATATCTTGAAATAGATAACTTTAAATATCATCTGTATTTTATATATATATCAGTTCATTGATATCATATAAAAATACAGATAATTATGTAGAAACACATGGCATCAGTTAATGGATTTATGTCTGACAATCCAGTAACGCTTCCGTAAAGAAATAGGAGGCAGTGCAGAACAGGAAGCCAGTTGAGACATATCCATTTTTTCCTGGTTATCACACAGAAGACATAGAGGATCAGGAGCCGGTTTAAGCCGGTTTCTGTGAAGGTGCTGCGGTGACAACAGAACAGTAGTAGCAATACCACCGATTTTTCTCTAGGCCTTTCAGAACAATCCACCTGCGTTCCACTGCAGAACTCTAAGAAACTCACACTGAAAGCCTGACTGACTCACTGACTGACGTGTTTGCAGATCATTTTGCCCTATTAGACGTTGCCGAGAGCACCACAAGGAGTTAAATCTATGTTGCACTCCATAATATAACCTTACATGAACCTATTAGTTACGTTGCTAATTGTGTTGTTCTAATGCAGCTGACAATACAGAGACCGTTAACCTTTATACCATAAGCAAGGGCTGCACCGCAGTTACTCATTTGGCACCCAGGGCACATGTAATTTGAAGATAGACTACGGACGCGTATTTTTCGCGTACACGTTCTCCCTGGGTTGTGAAATAACAAAAGGAATAATTTCAAACTTATGAAAATTGAAATAGGGTGTTGTTTTTTGTTGTTCGTTGTTGTTTTTACAATTCTTTTAATCAAAGAATATAGAATACTTCATAAATCTTAATATCATTTGTTCAAATATTTCCAATAACTTAGTTTTAGTATTAATTATACCAGGAAACAAAAAACAGCTTTATTTCATTTGAATTCATTTCTAACTTCTTTCCTCTTCCGGGCGTTAAGTGAAATAATAAGTGCCACTAAAAACCAATCGAACTTTTTTTCTTCTGTAAACATCACAAATTTATCAGTTCCTCTCGAGATTTACTAAAGCAGTTCACAAAAAATGAAGCAAATGGAAAAAGTTGCGGTGGAGAATTTTTGTGTCTTAAGCATGACAAGAAGAATAAATAACTCGCACAAAGCAATAAATAGTTAAGAAAAAATGCTCTCAAATATAATGCTCTCAATTAATACAAATAAGCATTAATTGAACTATTTCTCAGTCGCCTTGTTCCGATATCTGGCGTCGAAAAGAAGAGGTGGATTAGCATCAAACAGCGTAGAAAACGAGATTCGCCATGCTTAATGAGTGCTCTCATTTCTGTAATAATGAGAATAAAAGAAAAGGCACAAAAGGGGAAAAATGTCCTTCAACCATTAGGCTGCATGTTTTTGAAATGAAAACTCATTTTACACGTCTCGTGGAACCTTTTGTGGAAGGGTAGAAAAAAATGGCTAGAACCTAAATAGAAAAAGTTTGTCCAAATAAAAACGGGTAAAAATGGAAGCAAAAAAATTCTCTACAATGAACTCGTATTGTTCTCGGATATTATGTGGATGGTATTGAAGCAGATACGGAAATGCTTTGTGGGGTTTGAAATATAATAAGATCTATGGTTTTATTTTCATGTACAATAAATCATGCTTTCGAGATTTTTTTTTTTTTATCAAGCTTGTGTATAAATATTATCAATAGCCTAAAGTCATTTTTGATTTTGCCTTTCATTTTGTTTGATTTATCATATTTACATGAAGTTTTATGCAAAATTTTTGCACGTCACCATGAAAGAAAGGAATCTTTTAAATATTGGATGTCATGTTCTGCAATTTACGCAGTGAACTATAAAGGCAAAAAAGGGGCTTGATGACTGAGTGGCTAGCGCTCTGGGGCTCGGTTCCACAGGTTTCGAATCCCAGCGGTGTCATGGATGTTTGTAGTGGTTCGGAATCCACTCTAAACCTTGAGTATACAGCCTAATATGGCTGTTGGGCGTATGGCTGATAACTTTGTCTTGAAGTTCAGCCAGTATTTAGATTGCTTGGCCTACCGTGAATGGGACTGCTGCGCGAAAGAAGAAGAAACCATGAAAATAATATAACCTTCCATACCCTATTACACATGTTACAAATGAAACGACAAAAAGGAAAATTTCAAACTTAGGAAAGTCAAAATATGGTGTTGCATTTTTTGAAATTCTTTTAATTAAAGATTCTAAAATAACTCATTAATTTTAATATCATTTGTTCAAATATTTTCAATAACTTAATTTTGGCATTAATTAATACTGTGAAAAAATCTTTATTTCATCTGAATTCCCTTTTAACTTCTCTTTTGGGCGTTTAGTAAAATAATAAAACCACTAAAAGGCAATCGAACTTTAGTCTTCCGTAAACATTACAAAAATGAGCAAGTTCCTCTCGAGGTTCACAAAATCAGTGCACAAAAATTAAGCAAATGGAAAAAGTTGCGGTTGAGCAACAAAGTTGAGTGTCTTAAGCCCCGAAAAGAACAAACAACTCGCGCAAAGCAATACATAGTTGGAAAAAAATGGTCTCGTTAATTAAAACAAATAAGCATTAATTGAACTATTGCTCAGTCGCCTTGTTCCGATATCTCCTTGTTGAAAAGAAGGCGCGGATTAATTAGCATCAAACAACGTGGAAAACGAGATTCGGCATGCTTAATGAGTGCTCTCATTTCGATAATAATGAGAATGAAAGAAAACGGCACAAAATGGAAAATGTCCCTGCACCGTTAGCCTGCATGTTTTTGAAATGAAAACTCATTTACACGTCTCGTGGAAATTTTTTGTGGAAGGATAGAAAAAAAATGTTTAGAACCTAAATGGAAAAGTCCAATGGAATTCAAATAAAAACTTGAAAAAATGGAAGAAAAAATTCTCTACAATGCACTGGTATTGTTCTCGGATGTTTTGTGGATGGTATTGAAGCAGGTATGGAATTGTTTTTGGGGTGGGGAATATAATAGGAGCTATAGTTTTATTTTCATCAGATAATAAATCTTGCTTTCGAGATTTCTTTAATCAATCATTGGCATAAATATTCTCAATAGCCTAAAGTTCGTTTTTGAATTTGTCTTCCGTTTTGTTAACTTTGTCATATTTGCACGAAGTTTTATGTAACAATTTTCACCTCACCATGAATGAAAGGAATCTTTTAGATTTTAGTTGTCCTGTTGTACAAATTACGCAGTGAACTATAAAGGCAAAAAAGGGGTCTGACAGTCGAGTGGCTAGCGCTCTGGTGCACAGTACCACATGGTTCGAGTACAGACGGTGCCATGGAAAATTGTAATATTTTGGAATCCGCTTTAAACCGTGGGTCCCGGTCTAATGTGACTGTTGGGCATATGGCTGTCAACCCAACCCTGTGAAAAGGAAGCATCTCTCGTTTCGAAGTCTGCCAGTAAGGCAAACGACCTCTGCCCACCATGGAGCTGTTGCGCTAATGAAGAAGAAAATGTCGCAATAATATAACCTTACATATACCTATTAAATATGTTACAAACTTATGTATTAGATTTGTAAAACAACACGAAGAAAAGGATTTGATGTTTAAATGAATTTTTATCGTGCAAATGAGATGTCTAAAAGCCAATTGATATCAATTACAACATACTCTCTAATTAGAGTATGTTGTATTGATATCAATTGGCTTTTAGACATCTCATTTGCACGATAATTGGCTTTTTAGACATATGTCATAATAGACCAATTGACTAGCGCGATGTGCCACAACTTTCGGGTCCGAGTTCAGCCGGTGCAATGAATGTTTATAGTGGTTCGAATCCATTTTAAACCGTAAGTAAACCGGTATTGTTCTCGGATATTATGAGGGATGGTATTGAAGCAGGTATGGAAATGCTTTTGTGGGGTTTGAAATAGAATAGGATATAGGAATAGTTTATTATAGGATATTAGAATAGGATATAGGAATAGGAATAGTTTTATTTTCATGGATAATAAATCATACTTTCGAGATTTTTTTAATCAATCTGCTGCATAAATAGCCTAAAGTTCAATTTGAATTTTAACTTTCATTTTTTTTTATTTGTCATATTTGCATGAAGTTTTATGTAAATATTTTTTGCAGCTCACAATGAATAAAATGTTGTCATGTTGTACAAATTACACAGTGAACTATAAAACTAAAAGGCCTGTCCCAGGGGGATAGCCCAGTGGATAGCGCTCTGGCACTCAGTGCAACGTTTTTCGGGTTCGAGCCTCAGCGGTGTCATGGATGTTTGCAGTGGTTCTGAATCCATTTTAAACCTTGAATACGGTCTAATATGACTGTTGGGTGTATGGCTGACAACTTGTCTTGAAGTTTTGCCAGTAGGTAAACGGCTTGCCCCACCATGAATGGGACTGTTGCGCGAAGGAAGAAAACAGCAGGATAATAATATAACTTTAATAACCTATTAGACATGTTACAAATGAAATAACAAAAAAGAATAATTTCAAACTTAGGAAAGTCAAAATATGGTGTTGCATTTTTTTTGCAATTCTTTTAATCAAAGTTATAGAATACCCCATTATTCTTAATATCATTTGTTCAAATATTTTCAATATCTTAGTTTCGGTATTAATTAATACTATGAAACAAAAACAGCTTTATTTCATCTGAATTCCTTTTTAACTTCTTTACTCTTCCGGGCATTTAGCAAAATAATAAAAGCCACTAAAAGCCAATCGAACTTTCTTCTTCCGTAAACATCATAAAAATGAGCAGTCCCTTTCGAGATTTACAAAAGCAGTGCACAAAAAATTAAGCAAATGGAAAAAGTTGCGGTTGAGAATTTTTGTATCTTAGCCCCAAGAAGAACAAATAACTGGCACAAAGCAATAAATAGTAGAAGAAAAAATGGTCTCGCTAATTAAAACAAATAACCATTGATTGAACTATTGCTCAGTCGCCTTGTTCCAATATCTGACGTCAAAAAAGAAGACGTGGGTTAATTAGCATCAAACAGCGTAGAAAATGAGATTCGGCATGCTTAATGAATGCTCTCATTTCTGTAATAATGAGAACAAAAAGAAAACGGCAAAAGGGGAAAAATGTCCTTCAACCATTAGCCTGCATGTTTTTGAAATGAAAACTCATTTACACGTCTCGTGGAAATTTTTTGTGTAAGTTGTAAAAAAATGGCTAGAACCTAAATTGAACAGTCCAATGGAATCCAAATAAGAACTGGTAGAAATGGAAGGAAAAAACCTTTTTCTGCAATGAACTGGTTTTGTTCTCGGATGTTATGTGGATGGTATTGAACAGGTATGGAAATGCTTTTGTGTGTTTTGAAATATAATAGGTTCTATTTTTTTTTTTCATGGATTATGAATAATTCTTTCGAGATGTTTTTTTATCAGTGTCGTGCATAAATATTCTCAATGGTCTGAAGTTTACTTTGTATTGTTTATAATTTCAAGTTCTTGATCTTGTATTTATCATATTTACACATTTTATGTACTTTCCGGAAATGATTGCATCTTTCATAACTTAACTATTATACTCTACAGAAAAATTAATAAAACTTAAACGCTAAAACACTTTCACATATTTATAATTTTAAATGAAAGAAACAATGGTATTGTCGGATGTTATTTGGATGGTATTGAACAGGTATGGAAATGCTTTGTGAGCTTTGAAATATAATAGGATCTATAGTTTTATTTCCATGGATTATAAATCATTCTTTCAAAAAAATTTTCTCGTGCTTAAATGTTCTCACTAGCCTAAAGTTCCTTTTTGATTTTGTCTTTCATTTTGTTTGATTTGTCATGTTTGCATGAAATTTTATGTCAAAGTTTTGCACCTCACCATGAATGAAAGGAATGTTTTAAATATTGCTTGTCATGTTATACAAAAATGCGCTGTTAACTAAAAAAAAAGGGGGGCCAAAAAGGGCCTCATGGCCGAATGGCGAGCGCTCTGGTGCTATTTATTCATGCTGCACTTAATGTATGCATGAATAAATAATTGCATCCACAGAATAATTACACTAATTGTAATATCTTATTTGGCCTGTAATACTATTACTAATTGTAATTATCTTACTCTCATCTTACATAATGACCGAGTAGCTAGCTCTCTGGAGCTATGTACCATAGGTTTAGGCTTCGAGTTATGGCGGTGCCATGGATGCTTATAGTTGTTCGGAATCCACTTTAAACCGTACGTTTCAGTCTAATAAGATAGTAGAACGTAGTGTTACTCGCGTCCGTAGCCTTTTTTCAAGCAACACGTGCCCCCTGGGTAGTGCTCAATGAGTAACATCGGTACAGCCCTTGCTTATGGCATAAAGATTAACTGTCTCTGTATTGCCAGCTGCATTAGAATGACATAAAGATAAAAAAATATTCACATATTTGTAAATTTTAAATGAAATAAAATGTTATTTAAAATAGACCGGTATTTCTCGCGGTTATTATTCGAATGGATCTGAACAGGTATGAATTTGTTTTGTGAGATTTGAAATATAACAGGATCTCTAGTTTTATTTTCATAGACAATATATCTTTGAGATTTATTTTATCAATCTTGCACTTAATTCTTCCCAATGGCGTATATTTTATTTTTGATTTTTCACTGGATTAATTATCTTTTTTTTTTTTTTTTTGTCTTCAATTTCTTCATTTGTCATATTTGCACGAAGTTTTATGTAAAAATATCTCTTCCATGAATTAAGGTATTATTTAAATGTTAGCTGTCTTGTTGTACAGATAACGCAATGAACTATAATAATAAAAAAAATTAAATATCACAGTGCAAATAAAATTCACATATTTGTAAAATCGGATGGAATAAATGGAATAAAATAATGTTTAAAATAAACCTCTATTGTTTTCGGGTGTTATGCGAATGGATTGAGCAGGTATGGAATTGTTTTATGTGTTTTGAAATATTATAGACTCTTTAGTTTAATTTTAACCGATAATAAATCCTGCTTCCAAGATTTATTTTATCAATCTCGCAATAAATATTCTCAAAGGTCTGAAGTTTATTTTTGATTGTTTATGATATCGATGTTCTTGATCTTGTATTTGTCATATTTACTCATTTTATGTCCTTTTCTATGTACGAAGGATTGCATCATTTATAATTTAACTGTTATACTCTACAGTAAATTTAATAAAATTATTTTTGTACTCAAATTCTATACGAATATTTATAAATTTTAAATGGAAGAAAAATGATATTGTCGTATGCTACTTGGATGGTATTGAACAGATATGAAAATGCTTCGTGTGGTTTGAAACATAATTCCATAATTCTATTATATATAAATATATATATATCTTTTATAAATTTTAAGTGGAAGAAAAAAGGGTATTGTCGAATGTTACTTGAGGGCGTTGAACAAATATGATAATGCTTTGTGGGGTTTGAAATATAATATGAATCATTATTTTTATTTTCGTTTACATTAAATCATGCTTTTGGGATTTTTTTATCGCTCGTTGCCATAAATATTTTCAATAGCTTAAAAGTTCATTTTCGATTTTGCATTTCGTTTTGTTGATTTGCCATGTTTGCATGAAGTTTTATATAAAAAGTTTGTCTCTACCGTGTATAATGAAATCATTTAAATGTTACTTGTCAATGTTGTTACTTGTCAGAAACGTACTGAACTATAAAGACAAAATAAATTCCATATTTCTAAATTTTAATTACAATAAAATATTATTTAAGACGAACCAATATTATTAAATATTTATATACAATAATCTTAAAATAATTTCAGTAATTTAGTACTTAAATTATTACACATTTATTAAGATTACACTGGCTGCCATAGAGATAAATAGGAAATTCAGGGCTATTATTCAGTGTTCAATCAAGTTTGACAGTTATAAAATACTATGATCGATATAACACTGCCAGCGGTCCTTTTGAGAAGCAACATAATCCTACTGAGAACATTAGTTTATGAATTTATTATTTTTATATATTTAAGAAAGAATCTATTACTGATACTTTTTATCTAGATTAAACATTAAATTTTATATATCGTTTAAATCTTCTGTAATATAAGTAATATTAAAAGTCCATCAAAAACAAAAAACATATACTTTTAACTATAATGTAGTTGAATGTTATATGCATATTTTATTACACTCATAACAAATAATTTCATTTTTTTTCTAGTTATATAAAGGATAACACTGATTCAACATTAATTCACTATGCTAAATCAGTGGATTCTCAACGTTAAAGATTAAAGGACAGTCCCTTAGATGTCACAGAAAAGACTATCTAACAGCCTAAATTTACTTTACTATGCAGCTTTACTTTGCTATTTACTTTTTACTATGCAGCTAGATTCCTATTCGGACAAGGAACTCTAGAGAAGATCTGTTCAAAACGCGACAAAGAGGTCGACTCAAAATTTAGCTTAACTACTCCCCGAAGCAGCATGATAAAAGTGAACCAACTCTTGGGATTTGATTCAAAATGCGACAAAGAAATCGCCTCAAAAGTTATCGTAACTAAGCCAAGAATGAGCACGATAATACAACTGGCCAACTCATAGGTTCCTACTCACGCTTCCTCTATGGGATTTGTGGAGTAGCAGTATAAAATTCCACAAACACCCCCCAATGGTGTATTCTGAGTAATGATGAAATTAAATCCAATATTTATTTTGAGGTCATGACAATCCCTTCTCAATGGTGAATTTATTTCAAAAGACATATTATTCTCAACAGTATTTCGTCGCCTAAGACTGCTCTTCAATTGGATGAATAGAATTGAGACTCAATTTAGTTAATATATTCCATGACGTATTGTAACTGGAATTTTTCATTGTCATATTTTCATTAAAGAGGTTTCCTAATCTTCAAATGATATTTATTACCTATGATAAAAAAGAATAATGTAAAGAATCCATATATATATTGTGTTGTCCCGGCTTCTACTAGACCTACAACGGCTTCAAGAAGAGTGCCATTTTCAGGTTCATGGGAACATTTTAATTTTTATTTATACAAGAATTATATATATATATATACAGAATTCTATTTACAAAAATGAAAAATAAGGATATAAATTAGATACACAAGTGCAATTCACTCTAAGTTCGGAGATTTTCAGAGTTCTCGAGTCTACGACGTATCTAACCACTTGGTCTGCGGCCGATTTTAACTATCACACAGCATGATTCACAAAAACCACAAAGGCTTCACTTTGAAAACAGTGTGAAAGCTCTGGCCTATTCATTCACTTCAGAGGAAAAAAAAAACAGCACTTCTGGCCTTCTCATTGCAAAACACTTTTTTTTTTCACCAAAAACCTTATTTTAAGACAATCCGTCAAAGGCGGGGGGGGGGGGTCCGCTACCCCCACTGCTCATTGCAGTAGACATTTCTCAGCTCGTGGTGACGATGGAACAGCTTCTATATATCATATTCAGTCTGTAGTTGTTTCGATTTGTGATGGTCGCACAGACATTCGCTAATTCCCCTCATTATCCATGATACCGAATATCTGCAATCAGATTTGAGGGGCAGGTTGTTCTCATTAGTAAAAATTCTAATTGTATGTAATATAACTACTGCTTATCTGCTGTCAAATTTGTGTGATGGATTTATTATATGTTTGTCAAATGACATACATTCCTCTCTCCTGGGAATGAAATGCCAAAACTTTTCTCGTGAGAAAAACAATATTAAATAACTATATATTAATATATTACAATATTAAATAACTATAACTATATTATAACAATATTGCCACTGAGCTATGAGTCAAACAGTCGTTAATACTAATATTATCGTCTTAATTAGCTCTTTAATTATCTAGAGCAACTCTAATATTAGTGCATAATGTACTATTATATCCAAAAAGTTTTAAAGAAAACATTTCGAATTTTAAGAATTTCTTATAAAAATATTTATATCAGCAATTTAATATAATTCATCTCAAAAGCAAGTCTAGAAAAGAAAGCAAGTCAAGTGTTTTTTCTCTTTAAGGAATTTTCTAACGTAATAAATCTAGCGTCATCAAAAAGCGATTTAATAAATAAACAAATGATATTTTTTTTCAATTCCATGTTCAGTAACGTACCATTGAAATAATGGCAAACGCATAAAAAAAATATTTAGGCTATTATTTTTCACTTATTAAAGCTTACGAATTTCTATTAATTGCCTTTTCGAACAATAAATAATTAAGTTATGTGTTGGGCCATTTTTTTCATCTGTTTTTTAAAAAAATTTATAACATAAATTGACTTAAAAATAAATTGAAAATACAAAAAAAAAACATGTAATTAAAATACTTTACATCAGCAAAAAAAATTATGCAATACCAGATGCTAAAAAGAAAGAAAATGAAAAAATAAGATAATTTTAGAAACAAAATAGTTTTTAAAAACTGTAAGGAACGAAATTCTGGTTTTTATGATATTTTTACTTTTTTTATGGTATAGGTGCATTTGAGTGCATAAAAAACGATTATTAATGGTATTAACTTTTTTTTTCAGTTTATCAGCACGGAATAAAGAAATTAATTGTGTATTTTTTCTTCAATTTGTATCACTAAATGTGAATTTTCATTAAATAGTTAAGAATTCTATGATATTTGATAGATAGATTCAAGATATTTTAATATTATAATGGTTTACATGTTTTGTAAAACGAATGAATACTATAGTTAATGTTGTCAAATTTTACAAAATGCATATTATTGATAGACGTATTATTGAATGCATATTATTGATGAACTTGCTCATGCAAATATGCGTCACTTTAGTTAAAAACTTGGCAAAATAAAAAGAAAAAGTGAAACGTATTCAAGGCTAGTATTGTTTACATATTATATACATAAATTAGTGTCTTTTTTTAGCAAATTCAATGAGACCTCTACAAAAACAATATTCCCTACTTTTCTACAAAGAGCAGAAATTTGTTATTATAATGTATATTTTTGAATTTTCTCATTATACGTTTTGAACCAGTAAAATAATTTAAGCAAATAATTTAAAAAGAAAACTTGTTTCGTTTTTTTAACATCAACAAAAATTTTTTTTGTCAATTCATCCTTCTATAAAACATGCTTAACTTCAAAAGAATTAATCACCCATTAATCGTACTCTTTAAGCACTTGAAAAATGTATAACTATTAGAAAACAAAGAATAAATATTTTTAAATTCTATTTTATATCTTCTAGAATCAGAGTCAGTAAGGTTAAAAGAAAGAATTCACAAAAACTCCGCACTCAAAGTTCTTAAATACTCTTAAACGCGATGTTCGACTCCTAATTACAATCTTTCTTTTTAAATATTTAGTAGTCAAAAATTCAATCTCAGATTTTTTTTTCTGTTTAAATGCTCATTTACTCAAAAGGCCTTCCTGAATATTCATTACATTAGCAACTGTAATTGTTTTAGCCACTCGTTGCCCCAAGCCATGGAGTTTTTTTGTTCCTTATGTTGTATATTTTCTCCTTCTTTTCCCTTTCGTATTAGCTCCATTTTTTTTTCTTATTAAAAGAAATGAAAACTGTGTTTGATTGCTGGTAATAAATATTTTGAACTTTTAATTGTTTTTGTTGAGTTGTATTAGCAGTTTTTTAACTAAATATCTTAATATAAAATTAGTTATTAATAGATTTCTTAATGAATGCTTTGAATTAGCTCAAAGTTTTTTTTTTTACTTAATAGAAAAACCAAATTGGTAGATATATGCAATTTAAATCTAAAAAAACTAAAATTAATTAATTAAATTTAATGAATTAACTAATATTTGATAAACTGTATTAACATCCAGTGTGCAAGTTAAAAATATATATTTGAACTTGAGTGTATGAATGAAAAGTATTTTATGAACGATTGAAAATTTGAACAAGATATATATAGGAGAGTGTGAGCTAATAGAAGGAATTTAAAAAGGAGAATAAAAATCACAATATTATACATAAAAAAAATCACAATACTAAAACAAATACATACAAAAAAAAAATCACATTTGGTAATTTTCACCAACATGGCAGCCAAATATTTCGCATAATCAGAACTGGCCCTATTTTGCAATTTGGCCAAATTTTTAATCGATGCATTCAATTTAAGAGTGTAACTTGCCCAAAAATTCTGGTTATAGATAGGGAATGGATATGCTGATTTGAAGATAAAAGGAGATTAATATTTTGATTCAATTAGCATCGACCTACTTGTGGGAAACAGGTTTTTAAAAATTAGTTGCCATTAAAAAAATATCTATCTGATACAAAATATCTATCCAGAGGATGATTTACGTTTTGTCATTTCCAATAAAGATCCGAATAGAAACAATCATAAATGCACACTTTACGCTGAATTTTTATAATGTACAGTTTTGCCAAATCGCAAAGCAGTCGGGATTTGGCGACTTTTTTTGGACCCCAAATAGGCAGAAATTGGTTCTCAGGTAGATTTTCAAGCGTACTCATAGTAGGTTGACTTCAATTGATATTTGTCCCACCATGGATTGTATATCCATATTCATTTGCACAGGATTCCCTAACTCAGAACTATAGACACGGTGGATTGATGAACACAGATTGTGGTAGTAAGTGGTATTTAAATTGGTATTTATACCAGTTCAACTGACTCTAACTGTAGCCGAATAATCGTTAGACTATACAGAATAAAAGACCATCTTCCATTATCTAGCACACACTAGTTTTTGATTGTGATAGCCATGAATTTTAACGAATGTATCTGTTTAAATGTTGTGCTACACCATTAAATATCGCTCTGCATCTCCATATATATCCAACAGATTTATTTTTTGTAACCGTTAGAATATCATTTTCACAATTAGGATACAAGACATTCTTAGCAATAAAACTTCAAACATACACAATCCAGTATTTCCCCCTGATATTCCAAACTCCCTGCTGTAGCAACCTACCTTCAATTCTGAGAAATGCCTGCATAAAAGCATAAATAATGTGTTCAAAAAGTGGTAATGGTAAATGTGGTCATCAAGATATCTCTTAATGTATGATTGGCCATGATTAATTACGTGGTTTATTTAAGTTACTGGAATGTTCCAGAAGAATAAGAAACCATTAGTTTTAATAACGATTCCCTCCTATCGTTACCAGTTCATGTGACTGCGGTTGTTCTCTTTCCTTGTGGGCTGACCAAAGACTTTCGATTAGCGATGTTTGGTATTGAAGAATTTCATTTTGGGAAAAATATTCCAGGCATTCTTCAAAATTGAAGGAAGATTTCCAAAGCAGGAATTTGGAATGTTAAGTTAAGTTGAAAATCGTTCAATGAGGAATGCTTGAAGATTTGATTTGACGTAATATGAACAAAGGGGTTAGCAGACTGAACATAGAAAATGATCGTTTATATATATATATATGTTCCATTTTCATCGTGACATAAATGTGTGAACACCCTCTGCATTTTTTAAATTCTGTATTCAAAATAATTTTTATTTTAAAATGTACATTTGGATAAGGGCTCTTATAATTTGCCTATACAAGTAAGCACCCTTAAATTCTATGATCTTGTTATTTAAATTATTTTGATTTCAATAGATAATTGAAAACAAATGGAATTAATATGAGTATGTAATAGATATAATGAATGAGAAATTTGTACGTAAAATAAGCACTAAAAAATAAAATCCGAATACTAATCACATCCAGATGGCGACAATCTTTTTTCTTTTCGTTCCTTTAAATATTGTATTTCCTTTAAAAACCATTTTTATACTATTGTTAAGATTGTTTTTAAAATGTGGATAAAAATAAGCGATGTTCACTCTTTGAATGTAATTATACATTCTGAAGATTTTCCAGTGTTGCACAACAAACAATTGTTTTTAATAAGAAAGTATATTGTTCCAACAATGTTGAACATTGTAGCTCTCCACAAGTAATTGTTGCAAATATATTTATTATATCTTTTCATGTTTTTCATTATTTAAATTTTGATTGTTGTATTAAAATCAGTGATTCGAATGAGGTCATATTAATGAAACATGATTGCTTCATTTGAATTTAAAAAAAGCATTGTAAAACTAATAACGAACTGAAATCAATATCAATTTGTTTTCACTAATTTTTAATATGCAAATGTATGCATTTCATTGTATTTGAATTTACAAAAATTAAAGAAATACAAATAATTAATAATTAAATTTCTTAGTTACTTCAATTTTTCTGGTGAAATAAAAAAACAATTTTAGTAATCATTTTAATGTAAAAGTAATAGAAAAATTAATTATTAAGTAAATCCTCTAAGTGTAAACATACCGATCTTAAAATTACCACTTACAACAATTATTGTCACACAACACATCTTATAAATTGGCACTCCACTTTACCACGAAATTAACATACCACCATATGTATCACTTTTTACCAGTTGATCTTGAATTTACCACTTGACTTGAAATCATCACCACCATCACCTAACACTTCAGTTCACTAATCTTGGAATTACCACTTACAATTATTGTCGCCACACAACACACTTTTGAAATTAGCACGCCACTTACCCATGAAATTAACATACCGTCATCAGCATCGCTTTTTACCAGTTGATGTTGAATTTACCACTTTACTTGAAAATATCACCACCATCACTTTACACTTCAGTTCAGTTATCTTGAGATTACCATTTAAACAATTATCGCCACACAACATACCTTTGAAATTAGCACTCCACTTACCCACGAAATTAACATACCACCATCAGCATCATTTTATTACCAGTTGATCTTGAATTTACCACTCCACTTGAAATTAACACCACCATCAGTGGCAAAATTACCATTACCACTTTTTTGAACACATTATTTATGCTTTTATGCAGACATTTCTCAGAATTGAAGGTAGGGTGCTACAGCAGTGATTTGGAATGTCAGGGTAAGGGGAAAATTACTGAATATGTTTGAAGTTTTGATTGATAAGAATGTTTTGTATCCTAATTGTGAAAATTATATTCTAACGGTTACAAAAAAAAATAAATCTGTTGGACATATATGGAGATGCAGATCGATATTTAATGGTGTAGCACAAACTTTAAACAGATACATTCGTTAAAATTCATGGCTATCACAATCAAAAATTATTCGGTATTTATACCAGTTGAGCTGGTATAAATGCCAATTTAAATACCACTTACTACCACAATCTATGTTCATGAATCCAACGTGTCTATAGTTCTGAGTTAGGGAATCCTGTGCAAATGAATATGGGTATACAATCGATGGTGGGACAACTATCAATTGAAGCCAATTTTAACATACTGGTAGTAGTACTCCAATGGTATGCAAATTATCTAAATATAGCTGCAGTGTTAACTGAATGGTCTGCTTTAAAATCTACCTCGGGTAGAGGTTTTGCTGAGAGTACTGCGCAATAAATCCCAGCAGTTGTGACCTGATAAAAGAAATATAAGTGTGGTTTTCGTATCAAGCTGGATAATGGAAGAGGGTCTTTTCTTTTGTATAGTCTAACGATTATTCGGTTACAATAGGAGTCAGCTGAATTGGTATTCATCAATTTGAATGCCACTTACTATCACAATCTGTGTTCATGAATCCAAAGTGTCTATAGTTCTGAGTTAGAGGAATCTACCGCAAATGAATATGTGAATACAATCGATGGCGGGATAAATATCAATTGAAGCCAATTTTGACATACTGGTAGTAGTGCTCCAATGTTTTGCAAAATACCTAAGTGAGGCTGCGGTGTTGAAAAGTGAGCTACTTATCCCATGTGTAGGGTTCGGACGCTCTCGGGCAGGACGTTATCCATAATTGTATCCCATGTGTACGTAATATGCAGCTCCTTTGATGGGTTTGCCATTCCTCCGATTCTTTGAGATGACTGTTTAACACCTGCATTACTGTTGTGCTAATATGGCGTGAACGATTTACGATTTAATGATAAAGGAAAAAATTGCTCTTTACAAAGATTGATGTTTAATGTTCCTTCAAATTGGCTAATATTGCGCCTTTCCTGTATATGAGGCATGGTAACTTTTGATGATATGTAGCGAAGATTTTTGCTGCAATAAAATCATATCAAATGAAATAATTTAATACGATTGCTCGTATTTTTCTAAAATAATTCGATATTCAAATGCAGATATTTACAGTATATTTAATTGTTGGATGCTGATATATTATAAAACTAAATTGCTTAATTTATAATTAGTTTTTAATAATATGCCACTTGTTATTGAAAAGTAAAATTTTTGTTTAGCCAGACAATGAATTTTATTTTAAATTAAAAATTCAGTTTCACAAATCATTAATATTTCAAATTCCACATTTCGATTTAAGGATAAATCAAGTTAATGATTTAAAGATATAAGTTGTTCATAAATTTATAAAAATAAAAAAATTATTTATTTAAAAAATGAATCTGAAATGATCAGTTGAAGAATATTTTTACTGTAGCGAAGACATGAATAATTGAGTCACTTTTACAACAAAATACTTCTTTGTCATTTTCATAATCTTATTTAGATCACTACTTTATTCAAAAAATTTATTCCAAGTATCTGTAAACCCAAAACTTAGCTAATAAATTCAATGCAATGATTAGCGTGTTTATTAAAAAACAAAATATTTGTTCAGAACTTTTCTTATAAACACAAGTATTATTTAAGTTGTTTTTTAACAGAACAATATTTACACTTTTCAAAAATTATTAATAGTTAAAAAGTCCTTCTAAGTGACATAGTCGTTATAGAAATATAGGCACAGACACCCACAGCACACAAAGTGTCACAGCCGTTCTCAGCATAAAACTCCCCGTGGAAGGCTTCCTAACAAGGACGACCTCGTGGATTTCGCTTGACCTCTCTCGTCCGATAACCTTGTTTTGGGGAGGACTGAATAGTGCAGGGATGGGCAAACTTTTTCGGTCGCGGGCCAAAAATCGAGAAAAAAAGTTTGACGGGCCAAGACAAATTTTTCTAAAATTTTAAAAATACTATACAAGTATTACAGTTTAAATATATTAATGAGATGAATGAAATTGCGATTTTATATTTAAAAGTTACTTGTACTGAGGTTCGAAGGGAGATGTGCTGATTCTAAGGTACGAGGCTAAATGCTCATCTGTCAGCCTACTGAAAAATATTCTTTCCAAGGTTCATAGTTGAAAACATTCGTTCACATATATAAGATGAAGCAAACATAGCACTGATTTTCTGGGCGTGAAATATTAAATTTGGGAAACTTACTTTCGATAATGATTTGTAAAACTCTACCAATCTACAGCTATAACTAACAAAGAACTTCCGCTTTTAAGACTTTATCACTTCAAAAATATTATTTTACCGATATTTCTGTCGATTTAAGTTTTTAGAACAAAAATAGACGAAGTAAAAAGATCATCAGTCCTTTGAAAAAAAGGAAGAAAAAATAACATTTAACCAAACTAGAAAAGGAGATGAATATATAAAATATAAATATATATATCTTTTAATTTGTCTTGGACCGGCAAATTAAAATTCTATCCGCGGGGGGGGATAGAACCTTCCAGCGGGCAGTAGTTTGCCCATCCCTGGAATAGTGGGACAACCTTTCGGACTCCACACAGAACCGTGGATGACCTGAGCCGCGAGACCGATCATGTCAACCAGCTGTGGTAACATGCCCTTCCCGAAGCAGGACAAAACTAGGGAGGACAGTGAAAAGCAGCATCCGATGTCTCGCACTGTGTGTCCTAGGTTGAGCCAAGCTAGTAGGACTTCGCCAAGGTGGAAGCAGCGGATGATGATGACCGGATCGTGGCAGTCCGTAGCCTTCCCAGTCGTTCTGCGAGAGAGTCCAGACAATCCGAATCCGCCTCTCTGTGGATGAGTGTTGCGTAGGGGGTACCATTTTCGCCAACTACAAAAAAAAATAAACAAGTAATATAAAAAAAAAAAATTTAAGTCAATTAGTACATTTTTTTCACAATATTGCAGAAAGACCTTTATAAATAATTTTCTTTCATGTTTTTTAAGTTTATCTTGCGTCATCTATTGGTAGATATATGTAACTTAAATCTAAAATTAATTAAATAAATTTAATTACTGAATTAATAGCTGAAAAAACTGTATTAACATCAAGTGTCATCAACTACAAGTTAAAAAAAAATGTATTTGAGCTTGAGTGGATGAATAAAAGTGTTTCATTAACAATTGAAAATTTGAACAAGATATATAGAGGGAGAGTGTGACCTAACAGAAGGAATTGAAAAAAAAGGGGATAATACTAAGAAAGAAAGGAACCAAAGAGAGACAGGAGAAATAAAAAAAAAAAAAGTGGGGAAGGGGAAAAATAAAAAAAATAAAAACGAAAGAGAAGGAAATCAAAAGTGAAGAGCTATTCAGTCAATGGACAGAGGAAGAAAGAGGCGACAACGGAGAAAAAAATACAAAAGGGGGAACAAAAGGTATCAAGTTAAGAAGTTATTTCCGCAAAAATTCTCGCTTTTTCGACACGATCGTTAGAATCATTTCATTGATCTCAAAATAGAAATGTCCCAAGAATTTTTTATTATTATTATATTTAACAAATGCTCAATATCCTTTTAGAGTCAAGGAGAAAATATATTACCCTAGTTGAAAATTTATAGAATTCGAATTCTTTTTCAATAAGTTTTCAGACTTTAAAAGAAGTCGCGACCTTTTTTATAGTTCTGTTCTCCAAGGACGGTTTAATGAAAAGCATTTGAAGTTTAATTTTCGTGTAAAGAGAAAAATTTCTTCGTTTGCGTAAAAAAGAAATGTGTTTTTGCTTTCTTAGATGTCTGTGAATAATTCTTTTCTTCTATCTCCAATTGTGTATTTGAAACTTAATGAAGGAAGAAGTTATTAGTTCTCGATCGCACTCGGTGTTGGAATAGAGAATGAGTTTTAAGTTCCCATATCAAAAGTATTCGAAATCTTTTCATCTTTGAAAATGAGTTCTAAATTAAAATTTGTGACTGGAAAGAATTAAAGTTATTGGTTCTCAAAGAATAAATAATTGCTTTTAATTCTTCTTCGAGCTCAAAAGTGCGTTGATAGAAAGAAGAAGAAATAAAAAATTTGTTAGCTTCAACAAAAAGATTTCATAAATTACAATGAAATTTTTATGACATATTTAGTTTTACATTAGTGCGATTTAATAAGGAAGAATAAAATACAATAAATAAATATCATTAGTTATAACAATTAGTTCTTTTTTGTCCCATTCAATATAAAACATAATATATTATATTGAATTTGAAAATATTATAGTGTGATTAGTTAGAAAAAATATTAGAAAAGTGCGTTTGTAATGCCATTAATTACATAATATACTGCAATACACGTGCGCTATTGTACTTGGATAAAGTGTAAAAAAATGCAATATTAGGAAATATTTAGTATTATTATTTAATTTTTGAAATTTATACAAATGAAACATATATGATAACTCATGTGAAAATTTTAGAAATATAGAGTGTGTCATTAATGAAGTACATAATATTCTTTAATACATATGAAGAATTGTACGTGAATAAAATGTAGATAAATGTAATTAAGGGAAATGCAGATATTAAACATTTTCTTTCACTGAATTTATTTACCATTTTTGTATCATTTTATTTTATTTTGGATTTACATTTGTATTGTTTTTGCATTTATTTTAATTTTTGCATTGTTTTATTAATATTTAACAAATAAAATTGGTACAAATATATTAAATATGTTAAGATAACATGCGATTATTTTGAGAAATAATTGAGAAAAATAAAGTTTCTAATGTAATTTTTACAAAATGTTAGTAATCTAGGTAACGATTGGATATCAAGAAAATATTTACATGGACACCTATCACTTCGACTTCACCATTACAAACATGACGTTTTTGATCTAACAAAGTCTTTGCTAACACTACAAACATTTTGAAGAAATCCTTCAATGAAAACAAAGATCCGAACCAGCACAATTGAAAAAATCAAATTTTTTTCCTCGCACAACGACCAAAGGTGTCAGCAATAGTTAATAAAATCTATACCTGGTATCACCCTCTGCTCTCGCTGCAGTGATATCAGCAAGGGGCACCATTTTTCTTGGAACCATAACTCCACAAACAAAGTTTTTTCCTTCTATTTCCTAATAAAAACTGAAAAAAAAAGGTTATTAATAATAAAGAAAGGGACCAAAGAGAATGAGAGAGGAAAAATAAAAAAGTGGAATGGGGTAAAATAAGAAAAAAACAAAACGAAAGAAAAGGAAATCAAAAGTGAAGAGCTATTCAGTCAACGGACAGAGGGATAAGGACAAGGAGAAAAAAATATACAAAAAGGGGAACAAAAGGTATCAAGTTAAGAAGTTATTTCCGCGAAAAAATTCTCCTTTTCGATATTGTTAGAATCATTTCATTGATCGCAAAATAGAAATGTCGCAATATTTTTTTTATTATTATTATCTTTAACAAATGCTCAATAGCCTTTTAGAGTTAAGGAGAAAATATATTACCCTAGTTGGAAATTTATAGAATTCGAATTCTTTTTTCAATAAGTCTTCAGACTTTAAAAGAAGTCGCGACCTTTTTTTTATAATTCTGTTCTCCAAGGACGGTTTAGTGAAAAGCAGTTGAAGTTTAATTTTCGTGTAAAGAGAAAAATGTCTTCGTTTCAGTGAAGAGAAATGTGTTTTTGCTTTCTAGATGTCTGGGATGTGAAATTGTTGAATTGTTCTTTATTCGATCTGAAATTGTATATTTGAAACTTAATGAAGGAAGAAGTTATTAGTTCACGATCGCACTCGGTGTTGGAATAGAGAATGAGTTATAAGTTCCCATATCAAAAGTATTTGAAAGCTTTTTGTTCTTTGAAAAGTGAGCTCTAGATTAAAACACTTGACTGAAAAGAATTAAAATTATTTGTTCTCAATGGATAAATTTGCTTTTATTTCTTTTCTGTGCTCAAAAAGTGCTTTAAAAGAGAACAGAATAAATGAAAAGATTTACCTTCTTCAAAAAAGCTTTCATAAAATTACAAAGAAATTTTTATGACAGATTTATTTTCACAAAAGTGTGAGTTAAAAAGTAAGAATAAAATAAATAAATATTATTAGTTATAATAATTTGTTCCTTTTGTCTTATTTACTACAACACTTCCTATATTACATTGAATGGGACAATATTATAGCGTGATTAGTTACAAAAAATTATTAGAAAAGTGTGTTTGTAATGTCATTACTTACAAAAATACAATACAATAGCCTACAATAGCGCACGTGAATAAAGTGTAAATAAATGAAATGTTAGAAAATATGTAATATCAATATTCAATTACTGATATTTATACAAATGGATCTTATATGATATTATTTGATGTGATTAGTTAGTGAAAATATTTGCAAAAATAAAGTATGCATTGTCATTATTTACATAATAAGCTGTAATACAGAAGCGATATTGTACGTGATTAAAATGGAAATAAATGCAATAAAGAGAAATATTTAATATAAATATTTAATTAATAAAATTGCTCGGAAGTAAATCATATATAGTAATAAAGCATGTGCTAAATGTAGAGAAAATATTAGAGAAAGGAACTTGTACTGCCGTTTTTTTTTTTACAAAATATTAGTAACTTAATTAAGAAATGGATATCAAAAAAATATTTGCATGAATTTCTGGAATATATAAGTTCGACTGCATCCACTTTCAATCATGTTGAAGAGTTATAGACATGATGTTTTTTTATTAGTAAAGACTTTGTCTTTACTGAACATAAAAATATTTCAAAGAAATATTTCAAGGAAAACGGAGATTCGGAACCAACTTACTTCAGAACTGGAATGATAGTCCACCCCATCACTAGATTAGCCGAACTGGATAAAAAATATGTTGATCACCGAGTTAAGTTGCTTGGTTGGTTGCTGAGATCGCCATATCTAACACCTTGTAATTTTTCGCATGTGTTTTATTAAAGACAAAAATGTCCATGCCTCCATTTCAGTTGTTGTAACAGCTCATAGCTGAAATGTACGAATCATTTACACAGATTATTCTATAACGAGTGTAGCAGGAACTGGAATACTGCATAGATATTTCCTATTTCATGTCAACACCAGGCCCAAATAGAACATTAATACAAACTAGACTCCTAAAGGGCATGTCGTGTGGGCAACACTGACGAATAAACACCCGCATTGTGCGTGAATAAAAATGCAAATAAAGGCAATAAATGCAATAATATATAAAAATATCACATGTGATTAATTAGAGAAAATATTAAAGAAAGGGAGTTTGCGGAAATTTTATACAAAATGTTAGCAATTTAGGTAAAGAATGGATATTAACAACATTTTTACGCGGAATTTTCTGAAACCAATAAACTCGATTTCATCATCAATGACACAAGTTGAAAAATATAGAGATAATTTCCTTGATCTAACAAAGTCTTTACGAAAAATAAAAAACATTTCAACGAAATCCATCATTGAAAACGAAGATCAGGAACCAGCATAATTGACGACATCAATTTTTTTTCTCGCACAACAACCAAAGTCGTCAGCAATAGTTAATAAAATCTCTACCTGGTATCCCTCTGCGCACGCTGCAGTGATATCAGCAAGGGACATCATTTTTCTTCACACCATAACTCCACAAACAAAGTTTTCTCCTCCTATTTTCTGACAAAAACTGAAAAAAAAGGAATATTAACAATGAAGAAAAGGCACCAAAGAGAGAGAGAAAAATAAAAATAAAAAGTGGAACAGGAAAAAATAATAAGAAAAAATTACGAAAGGGAAGGAAATCAAAAGTGAAGAGCTATTCAGTCAATGGACAGAGGTATAGAGATGGCACAAGGGAAAAAAAAATATTAAAAAGCGGAACAAGAGGTATCAAGTTAAGAAGTTATTTCCGCGAAAAATTCTCGCTTTTCGACATCGTTAGAATCATTTCATTTATCTCAAAATAGAAATGTCCCAAGAATTTTTTTTTCTTTATTATCTTTAACAAATGCTCAATAACATTTTAGAATCAAGGAGAAAATATATTACCCTAGCTGGAAATGTATAGCCTTCGAATTCTTTTTTCAAAAAGTCGCGATCTTTTTATGATTCTGTTCTCCAAGGACGGTTTAATGAAAAGCAGTTGAAGTTTCATTTTCGTGTAAAGAGAAAAATATCTTCGTTTTGGTAAAGAGAAATGTGTTTTTGCTTTCTACATGTCTGTGAATAATTTTTTATTTGATCAGAAATTGTGTATTTCAAATTTAACGAAGGAAGAAGTTATTAGTTCTCGATCGCACTCGGTGATGGAATAAAGAAGGAGTTTTAAGTTCCCATATCAAAAGTATTTGAAATCTTTTCATTCTTTTTAAATGTGAGTTCTAAATTAAAAACCTTGATTGAAAAGAATTAAAATTATTTGGTTTTCAATGAATAAATAATTGCTTTTATTTCTTCTCAGAGTAGCAAAAGTGCGTTAACATAGGGAAGATTTACCCTCTTCAAAAAAAAAAAAAAGCTTTCATAAATAAAAAAAAAAAAAACTTTATGACATATTTATTTTCACAATAGTGTGATTTAAAAAGGAAGACTAAAATTCAATAAATAAATATTATTAGTTAAAATAATTTGCTTCTTTTTGTCCCATTCAATATGAAACAACTTGTATTATATTGAATGGAAAAAATACTATCATGTGTTTCGTTAGAAAAAAAATATTAGAAAAAGAGTGTTTGTAATGCCTTTAATTACATAATATACTGCAATACACGTGCGAAATAAAGTGTAAACAAATGCAATATCAAGAAATATTTAATATTAATATTTAATTCAAGAAATTTATTCAAATAACTCATAATGATATTGTCACATTCGATTAGTCGGCTCAAATATTAGAGAAGTAGAGTGTGTATTGTGATTAATTATATTATAATGTTTAATACAAGTATAGTATTGTACGTGGCTGAAAATATAAATAAATACAATGAAGGGAAATATTTAATAATAATATTTATTAAAAAAAATTGCTACAAGTATATGATATATAATAATATTACATACGATTATCAAAGAAAATATTTGACAAATAAAGTTTGTTATATTTTACAAATTTTTAGTAACTTAGGTAAGAAATGGATATCAACAAAATATATACGTTGATTTTTTTTTATACCTATAAGTATTACTTCATCAGAAATGACGCAAGTTGAAAAATTACTGACATGAGGTTTTTGATCTAACAAAGCCAACAACAATACAAACGTTTCAAAGAAATACTTAAATGGCAACGGAGATCCGGAACCAGCACAACTGACGACATAAATTTTTTCTCGCACAACGACCAAAGGTGTCAGCAATAGTTAATAAAATCTGTACCCGGTATCACCTCTATACTCGCTGTAGAGATATCAGCAAAGGGCACCATGTTTCTTGGAACCATAAATCCACAAAAAAATTTTCTCCTTCTATTTCCTGACAAAAACTGAAAAAAGGATCATAATAATAAAGAAAGGGACCAAAGAGAGAGAGGGTGAAAAAGGGGAACGGGAAAAAATAAGAAAAAAAAAGCGAAAGGGAAGGAAATCAAAAGGGAAGAGCTATTCAGTCAATGGACAGAGGGGCAAAGATGGGACAAGGGAGAAAAAAAAAAATACAAAAAGGGGAACAAAAGGTATCAAGTTAAGAAGTTATTTCCGCGAAAAATTCTCGCCTTTCGACATCGTTAGAATCATTGCATTCATTGCAAAATAGAAATGTCCCAAGAATTTTTTATTATTATTATTGTCTTTAACAAATGCTCAATAGCATTTTAGAGACAAGGAGAAAATATATTACCCTAGTTGGAAATTTATAGCCTTCGAATTCTTTTTCAATAAGTCTTCAGACTTTAAAAGAAGTCGCGACCTTTTTATAATTCTGTTCTCCAAGGACGGTTTAGTGAAAAGCAGTTGAAGTTTAATTTTCGTGTAAAGAGAAAAATGTCTTCGTTTCAGTGAAGAGAAATGTGTTTTTGCTTTCTAAGATGTCTGGGATTTGAAATTGTTGAATTGTTCTGTATTCGATCTGAAATTGGGAAACTTAATGAAGGAAGAAGTTATTAGTTCTCGATCGCACTCGGTGTTGGAATAGAAAATGAGTTTTAAGTTCCCATATCAAAAGTCCTATATTAAAAGGAAGAATACAATACAATAAATAAATATTATTAATTATAAAAATATATTTTTTTTATGCCATTAAATATGAAACATCCTGTATTACATTGCATGGAACAATATTATCATGTGATTAGTTAGAAAAAGATATTAGAATAAGAGAGTTTGTAATGACGTTAATTACATAATAAACTGCAATACGCGTGCGCTATGGTACGTGACTAAAGTGAAAACAAATGCAATATTAGGAAAACTTTAATATTATTAATTCAATTAATGAAATGCATACAAATGAATCTTATATGATATCACATGTGATTAGCATGTGAAGATATTCGAAAAATATAGTGTGTAATGTCATTAATTACGTAATTACTGTAATGCACATGTAGTATTGTACGTGAACAAAAATAGTAAATAAATGCAATAAAGGGAAATGCTAATATTAAACATTTCCCGTTATTGCATTTATTTACATTTGATTGGATTATTTTGTATTTTGTTATAATTTTTTTATAGTTATTGCATTTATTTATATTTTATTGGATTATTTCGTATTTTGTTTTAACTTTTATATAGTTATTGCATTTATTTACATTTTATTGGATTAATTTATTTTATTTTCCTACACATTTATATTGTTTTTGCATTTATTAAAATTTTTTCCCTATGTCATTAATATTTAGTAAATAAAATAGGTAGAAATAAACCCTATATAATAATATCACATGTGATTATATATAGAAAATATTAGAGGAAGAGAGTTTATGCTGTCATTTTTTTTATAACATGTTAGTAACTTAGGTAAGAAATGGATAGCAAAAAATATTTAGTTGAATTTTTAACAACTATAAGCTCGACTTCATCACATTATAGAAATGACATACTTCATCTAACAAAGTCTTTACGAACAATACAAACATTTCGAAGAAATCCTTCAATGAAAACAAAGATCCGGAACCAGCACAATTGACAAAATCAAATTTTTTCCTCGCACAACGACCAAAGGTGTCAGCAATAGTTAATAAAATCTATACCTGGTATCACCTCTGCTCTCGCTGCAGGGATATCACCAAGGGGCACCATTTTTCTTGGAACCATAACTCCACAAACACAGTTTTCTCCTACTATTTCCTGACAAAAACTGAAAAAAAAGGGATAATAATAATAAAAAAGGGACCAAAGAGAGAGAGAGAGAGAGAGAAGGAAAATTAAAAAAAAAAGGGGAACGGGGAAATATAAGAAGAAAACAAAACGAAAGGGAAGGAAATCAAAAGTGAAGAGCTATTCAGTCAATGGACAAAGATGGGACAAGGGAGAAAAAATTAAAAAAAAGGGGAACAAAAGGTATCAAGTTAAGAAGTTATTTCCGCGAAAAATTCTCGCTTTTCGACATTGTTAGAATCATTTCATTGATCTCAAAATAAAAATGTCCTCAATATTTTTTTATTATTATTATCTTTAACAAATGCTCAATAGCATTTTAGAGTTAAGGAGAAAATATATATCACCGTAGTTGGAAATTTATAGCCTTCGAATTCTTTTTCAATAAGTCTTCAGACTTTAAAGAAAGTCATGACCTTTTTTATAATTCTTTTCTCCAAGGACGGTTTAATGAAAAGCAGTTGAAGTTTAATTTTCGTGTAAAGAGAAAAATGTCTTTGCTTGGGTAAAGGGAAATGTGATTTTGCTTTCTACATGTCTGTGAATAATTATTTTTTTCGTCTACCTGGAATTGTGTATTTGAAATTTAATGAAGGAAGAAGGTATTAGTTCTCGATCGCACTCGGTGTTGGAATAGAGAATGAGTTTTAAGGTCCCATATCAAAAGTATTTTAAATCTTTTTATTCTTTGAAAGTGAGTTCGAGATTAAGAAACTTGACTGAAAAGAATTAAAATTATTTGTTCTCAATAAATAAATAATTCCTTTTATTTCTATTTAGAGGTCAAAAAGTGCTTTAAAGGAGAGTAGTATAAATAAGACCCTCTTCAAAAGAAGCTTTCATAAATTGCAAAATAATTTTTATGACATATTTATTTTCACAATAGTGTGATTTAAAAAGAAAGAATAAAAACCAAATAAACAAATATTGTTAGTTAAGATAATTTGTTCTATTTATGCCATTCAATATGAAACATCCTGTATTGTATTGCATGGAACAAAATTATCGTGTTATTAGTTAGGAAAAAATATTAGAAATATTAGAGTGTTTGTAACGACATTAATTACATAATATATACTGCAATACACGTGCACTATTGTAAGTAAATAAAGTAACAAAAAACAAGTAAACAAATGCAATATTAGGAAGTATTTAATATTAATATTTATTTAATAAATTTATACAAATGAATCTAATATGATATTATCCCATGCTATTAATAAGTGAAAATATTAGAGTAGTAGTATTAGAGTAGTATTAAAAAGTAGTATTATTAGAGTAGTATTAAAGTAGAGTGCGTATTGTCATTAATTACATAATATTCTTTAATATACATGAACTATAGTACATGAATGAAATGTAAATAAATGCAATAACAGAAAATATTAATATTACACATTTTCCGTTATTGCATTTATTTACATATTATTACATTATTTTATTTTATTTCGACATTACATTCATATTGTTATTGATTTTATTTGCATTTTTTCATTGCTTTATTAATATTTAAAAAGAAAATTCGTAGAAGTAAATGACATATAATAATATCAGATTTGAATTATATTGAGAAAATATTAGAGGAAAAAAAGGTTGTACTGCTATTTTTTAAGGAAGTGATATCAACAAAATATTTACATGACTTTTCTGACACCTATAAGCTCGACTTCATCAGGAATGACAGAAATTGAAAAATTACAGACATGATGTTTTTATTTAACAAAGTTCTTGCGAACAATACAAACATTTCAAAGAAATCCTCCAATGAAAAAGAAGATCCGGAACCAGCAAGACGACAGCAAATTTTTTTCTCGCACTACGACTAAAGGTAGTCATCAATAGTTAATACACTCATGTCCATAAATTAAGGATAATTCCGAATCACACAGAAATTGAACTCTAAAATAAAAATTTCACCTGTAGAATTATCACACACATCTTGAAGAAGAATATGCAAATTACAGGAAACCACCAGATGGCGCGGATAGTACGTCACAATGACGAGAGTGCCAGAGAGGGGTATATAAGGAATGGTGGCAAAGAAGTAAAATTGTTCACAAGCGCTTTAAAAGCCTTTTACTGCAATAACCGCATAGTTATGGCACAAAGGAAGCATTCGGATGATTTTTACGAGGTAGAATTATCGGACGCATGGAATGTGGACGTACCCAGCTGGAAGTATCCGAGGAACTTGGAATCGCCCAGAGTGTCGTCTCCAGGCTTTGGCAATGAATCCAAGATGATGGTAATGTAAGTAGATGTTACAGCACAGGTCGCCCCCGAGTTACAACGCCGAATGAGGACCGGTATTTAGCAGTTACTGCCAAAAGAAACAGACGGAGCACAACATCAGACCTGTCTAGTCAGATCTCTTCGCTACCGGTACGACAGTTTCAAGGCAGACCGTGTACAGACGCTTAGGGCACATTGGTCTATATGCTCGTAGGCCTGTCAGATGTGTTCCACTTACCGCAACTCACTGTCGCCTGCGACTAACCTGGAGTAGAGAGCATGCATTGGGGACACCGCAACAGTGGTCTTGTGTGATGTTTTCCGACGAGTCCAGGTTTAGTTTGCAGTCTGATTCTCGCCGGACTTTCATATGGAGTACGCCAGGTACCCGTTACCACGAAGAGAACACCATTGAACGACACCGTTACGGTGGTGCAGGATGGCTCGTTTGGGGAGGAATTATTCTTGGTTCCAGAATTGACCTGCATGTTCAGTGTAACGATGACAGGCCACATCTATCGGGATGTCATTCTGGAACAACATGTACGTTTGTTTCGGGGAGCCATGGGTGATGAATTTCTGTTTATGGATGACAACGCCCGTCCTCACCGTGCAAACATTGTAGACGAATGCCTTCAATTGGAGGATATCACCCGTATGGATTGGCCAGCATACTCACCGGACTTGAATCCAATAGAGCATGTGTGGGATATGCTTGGCCGACGAATGGCAGCCTGTCAGCCCCCTCCCACCTGTCGACCGGAACTTCGGAGGGCATTGCTTGATGAGTGGTGTAATATTCCCCAATATCAGATGGATAATTTGATACTCAGCATGCCTAGGCGTTGTAAGGCCTGTATTGCATCGTCTGGGAGACATACTCCATATTAACCATCATACTAACCATGTTATACTGTTTTTGTAAATAGGTCCTTTTTTAAATTTGCTCCAGGGAGTAAAAACCGCAATTTTTAATAATTATGTTAAACATATAGCATCTTTTTTGCTCTTTACCTTTTGTTTAATAAATAGACTTTACAAAGAAGTCAAATTTGTTTTGCTTCTGTCTCTTTCTTTGCCTGAACTTCATTATCCTTAATTTATGGACATGAGTGTATAATCCATACCCGGTATCACCTCTGCGCTCGCTGAAACGATATCAGCAAGGTGTACCATTTTTTTGGAACCATAACTCCACAAACAAAGTTTTATCCTTCTATTTCCCGACAAAAACTGGAAAAAAAAGGATAATAATAATAAAGAAAGGAGATCAAATAAAGAGAGAGGGAAAAATAAAAAAAAGTGGAACGGGGACAAATCAGAAGACCAAAACGTACGGAAGGAAATCAAAAGTGAAGAGCTATTCAGTCAATGGACGGAGGGATAAAGATGGGACAAGGGAGAAAAAATAGAAAGGGGGAACAAAAAGGTATCAAGTTAAAAAGTTATTTTCGCGAAAAATTCTCGCTTTTCGACATCGTTATAAACATTTCCTTGATCTCAAAATAGAAATGTCCCTAGAATTTTTATTTTTATTATCTTTAACAAATGGTCAATAGCATTTTAGAGTCAAGGAGAAAATATATGACCCTAGCTGGAAATTTATAGCCTTCGAATTCTTTTTCAATAAGTTCTCTGACTTTAAAGGAAGTCGCGACCTTTTTATGATTCTGTTCTCCAAGGACGGTTTAATGAAAGGTATTTGAAGTTTAATTTTCGTGTAAGAGAAAAATGTCTTCGTTGAGATGAAGAGAAATGTGTTTACTTTTTTAGATGCCTGCGAATAACTTTATTTTCGATCTGAAGTTGTGTATTTGAAATTTAATGAATGAAGAAGTTATTAGTTCTCGATCGCACTCGGTGTTAGAATAGAGAATGACTTTTAAGTTTCCGTATCAAAAGTATTTGAAATCTTTTATTCTTTGAAATGTGAGATCTAGATTAAAAACTGTGACTGAATAGAATTAAAATTATTTGTCTTCAAGGAATAAATAGTTGCTTTTATTTATTATTTAAGCTTCAAAGAGCGTTAAAATAGAGTAGAAAAAATAAAATTATTTATTTCCTTTAAAAAAGCTTTTGTAAGTTACAAAAAATTTTTTATGTCATATTTATTTTCATAGTATTGTGACTTAAAAAAAAAGAACGAATAAAATACAATAAATAAATATAGTTAGTTACATTAATTTGTTTTTTATGCCATTCAATATATTATATTGAATGGCATAAAATGGCATGTCCCATTCAATATATTATATTGAATGGGACAATATTATCGTGTAATTAGTTAGAAAAATTATTAGAAAAGTGTTTGTAATGTCATTAATTACATAATATACTGCAATACACGTGCGCTATTGTACGTAAATAAAGTGTAAACAAATGCGATATTAGGAAATATTTTTATATTAACATTTAATTAGTGCAATTCATACAAATTAATCATATATGATATTATTCCCGTGTGATTAGTTAGTGACAATAATATAAAATTAGTGTGTGTATTGACATTAAATACATAATATTCTTTAATGAACATCAAGTATAGTACTTGAATTAAATGTATAGTGAATAAATGCGATAACGGAAATGTTAATATTAAACATTTTTCCGTTATTACATTCATTTACATTTCAGTAAATGTTTTAAATTTTATTTTGTTATTGTATTTATGAGGCTTGATGGCCCAGTGTCTAACTCTCTAGCCCTCGGTGTGACAGGCTTCGCACCCTACCCCGTAAAAAATAATCCTTCCTCCATAAATCTGGCAGTAAGCAGACGGCCTTGGCCCACCACGTGGTTGCTGCCCACTAATGATGATGATTGCATTTATACTGCTATTTAATTTATTTACAATTGATTGGGCAATTTTTTTATTTTCTTATTGCATTTATTTACATTTTTTTTCGTTATGTTATTAACCGTTTGCACTGGTGGGCTCCGGCGTATATCAAACTTACATGGGGATATGATCTTTACACTAAAATCGCTTCGAGTTGCTGGTAATACGAATGAAAAAAAATTCGCGTGCAAAGGGTTAATATATAATAAATAAAATTGTTAAAAAAATATTATATATATATATATATAATTATATAACATCTGATAATTAGTAAATATTAGAGAAAGAAAATTGTAGCAAAATTTATTTTTAAAATGTTAGCAACTTTAAGAATGGATATCAACAAAATATTTACGCGGATTTTTTGACATTTGTAAAATTATAGACATGATGTTCTATAATATAACAAAGTCTTTGTGAACCTGACCATTTTTTTCTGGAACCATAACTCCGAACCAAACAAAAGTTTTCTCCTTCTATTTCTTGACAAAAACTGAAATAAAAGGTATAATAATAGTAAAGAAAGGGAGCAAAGGAAAAATAAAAAAAAGGGGAACGGGAAAAAAATAAGAAAAAACACCCCGCACACCCGCAAGAAAAACACCTTTGGCCCGCAACACAGCTTCAACCCGCCTTGGCATGGATGCCACAAGTCCTTGGTAGATGACCGGAGACAGATTGTACCAGATGCTTAAGCAACGGTCACGCAAATTCGAGATACAGTGAATTGGAGGTCTTTGAACTTTGAGCTGCCGTCCCAGCACATCCCAAATGAGTTTTATCGTATTGCGATCCGGTGAGTTAGGCGGCCAGGACATTAATTAGAATTCAGCATCATGTTCCTGCAACCACTCCAACACAATTTTAGCCTTGTGACAATGGGTGTTGTCCTGTTGGAACATTCCATTTCCAGCTGGAAAAACAGAGGCCATGTAAGGGTGCAACTGGTCCGCAATGATGTTCAGATACCCTGCAGCATTCATGGTCTGCTTTACCACAACCACGGGTCCCGGAGACGCCTAAAGAACGTACCCCAAAGCATAATACCGCCACCACCGGCCTGTGTATGACCTACTGTACATTGAGGAGCAACTGTTCGCCTGGAAGACGGCGTATCCTAACACGGCCATCAGCGTGATGAATGACAAACCGTGATTCATCTGACCAGGCAACTCTCTCCCACTGATCCATGGGCCAGTCACGATGTTCCCGGCCCAGCGCAGGGCAGTTGGCGATGGCGCTTGGTCAGCAAAGGCACACGAGTGGGACGTTTGCTGCGTAGCCCCATAACCAACAATGTCCGCTGAACAGTGTGCTCCGATGCTATTCTACTTGGCCCTGCATTGTATTGGGCTGGCAGCTGAGCCACTGTCTGGCTCCGATTTTGCTTCACCATGCGAGACAGTCTCCGACGAACTTTTTTTTGATAGCGTGTGGACGTCCAACACCATGTCGTCTACTGCTGGTTTCACCGTCATTCATCCACTTTGCATAAGTACTAACAACTGTAGATCGCGAACAGCTCACGAGTCGCAGTTTCGGAAATATTTGATCCGAGTCTTCGAGCCATTACAATCTGCCCACTATCAAAGTCACTTAGATCCGCAGCCTTTCCCATCATCACAGACACAGAAGTAAGTGAAAAAGAATGATTCTTCAGACTCTCCAGCAGCAGTTAAATACCACTTCCACCTGATCACGTGCCTTCCACGTCATCCAGGCGAGTTCATTGCAAAATGTAGGGGTGGTCATAATGCTTTGGCTCTTGAGTGTATAATAATAATACATGTGATTAATTACGGAAAATTTTGAGAATGAGAGTGTATTGTACCTCAATTGTTTTACAAGTTGCTAGTAACTTGACAAGAAATGATGCAAAATATTTAGTAACCTATAAACTCGACTTCATCATGATTGAAAGCTGATATACAGACATGATGATTTTTGATCCAAAGAACATTTCCTTTCAGTGAAAACGAAGATCCGGAACCAGCACAACGGAGACAATAATTTTTTTCCCGTACAACGACCAAATGCGTCATCAATAGTTAATAAAATTTACACCTGTATCACCTCTGTGCTAGCTGCAATAATATCCAGCAAGGGGCACCATTTTTCTTGGAACCATAACTCCACGAACAAAGTTTTATCCTTCTATTACCTGACAAAAACTGAAAAAAAGGTATAACAGTAAAAAGGGGACCAAAGAGAGGAGTGAAGGAAAAATAAAAAAGTGGAACGGGGAAAATAAGAAAGAAAACAAAAACGAAAGTAAAGGAAATCAAAAGTGAAGAGCTATTCAGTCAATGAGGGATAAAGATGGGACAAGGGGAGAAAAAAATAGAAAAGAGGAACAAAAGGTATCAAGTTAAAAAGTTATTTCCGCGAAAAATTCTCGCTTTTCGACATCGTTAGAATCATTTGGCATTGAGCTCAAAATAGAAATGTCCCAATAATTTTTTTTATTAATATTATCTTTAAAATGTTCAATAGCATTTAGAGTAAAGGAAAATATATTACCTAGTTGGATATTTATAGCCTTCAGATTCTTTTTCAATGTCTTCAGACTTTAAAGGAAGTGAACCTTTTTATGATATACCTTCCTCTCGCTCTCTCTCTCTAGGATTGATTTTTATGTCAAGATGGAAATATGAAATATACTTTCCACTTCTGGCAGCCAGGGAAGATTTTCATCCGGCCACAAGATCCCATCCGAGGAAACTATCCGGAAATCATATTTGGATAAAGCAGTTTGTTTGCGCTCAAACGTTGCGCGGGGGCTTTCACACCTGAATCCGTGCACATTGGTGCCATGAGGATTTACGTTGCTGTATATGCTGTTAAAATATTTTGATAGGCTTTTGAAATATCCGATATGTTGAAGAGAAATGAGTTTTAAACAGGTCTTTCAGAAAGAGTATCGGTTATTTGAATTGCCATCGTTTTCATTTCTTAAAATATTATGTATCGAGTTTTAAAAATTGGAAATTGCCCAGGATTGTGTATAGCAATACGTAA